>GL380008.1:62783-146665 GCA_000143925.2 Caenorhabditis brenneri
CTACCAAGGGAAATTCGAACTCAGAAGTGACAGTATCCCATGTACAGTTTTTCAAAGTCTCCTACAGGTGCCTATTTCATCATTACTAACCGTGACTCCAGCCATTTGGTTATGAGTGTCCGAGATCGCCACCACCTTCAAATACCGGGATCTATCCTTTGGTTCAGGCATGATAGCGGAACTGTTGTTGATTTTATGGAGGACAATTTGCGTTTTGTTTGCCTTGATCAGATCCCACAACTCGTTCTCGTGGAATGGATCGACTTCATCAAATATGAGAGGAAGTCCCAATCTGTAAATTCAGTTTTTAGTAGGTAACAATATGATTTGTAGCATGAATACCCATAATATCCATAAATAAAAAAATCGAGAAAGTCATCTTTGGTTGTATGAGCAGGTTCAGTGTTGGGTGTGTTGGTGGTAGGTTCTGGTGGAGTGCGGAGAGGAGTTTTGTTGCGGGTCGGAACGTTACATTCTCCTGCTCCTCTTCCTCTGAGGAGGATAAGGAACAGGAAGAGAAGAACATATGGCGGACCCATAGTTCTTTTCGATCGGAGAGTTTGTCGACAAAGATTATACCTGAAATTAGAAGTTATAGAACAACAACACAAAATGCATAAAGAAAGGAAAGAAGGCAAAAAGTGAAACTGGGAGAGAGTGAGGAAATGTGACGCTGAATGGCAAACTGTTATGACCGCTCCCTCCACCTTATTCGCATATGTCATGTTTTATGATCACCTGCTTCCTGTGTTATGATCACATGCTCGACTACATGCTTCCTACGGTAGATTTATGATGTTTGAGTGTTCCGATGGAAAAGAAAGACATGGAAACAAAATACGATGATTAAAGATGAATTGATGATTTACCCTTACTCGAATAGTATCTCAGATTCAAAACAGAAAAGGCTCATCGGCTATGAAATAAGCATGGGAAAGAATCAAAAGAAGAACGAGTGTTTGGGAAATAAGAAGATGAAAAGATGAAAAAAAGGTTTTTTTTGGCTCTGAAAAAAATACGATTTCCTACAGAATTCTCGAAAAACCTCTGGGCTGTGAGAATAAATAAATTTCAGAATGTCAAATGTATTGAAAAAAAAGTCAGAATAGCAAAAACTTCATCTTGTGAAGCAGAGCACTTGAAAAATTCAGGTTATCGCTCCTCACCTGTTTTTTTTTATTTTCAATCGATTTTGAATGGTTTTGGAGAGAAAAGGAGCACATCAAACTTTTACCGAAACAACTAGAATTCTGGAAAATTTAGTTCGAAGCTCAGTGAAAATGGGAAAAAGTGAGGAAAATGTGGTTCTAAAAAGGAAATGACCGATGGGGAAAAACAACACGGAAACAAAAAACCTTTTTATGATCAAAGATAAATTTTCAGGTTATCACTTTTCACCTGTTTAATTTGCAATCAGTTCAAATGATCCTAAAATAAACCGTGAAACATAGAAACATCGAAAAAGAACACTAAAAGCAAAAAATAGGAGTTTAGAAGCAGTAAAACTGGGAAAAAAATGAGGGAGTGTGGTGCTGAATGGTAAAACCGCACTGTTATGACCGTTCCCCCCACCTTACTTGCATGTTTCATGTTTTATGAACACATGCTTCCTACTTTAGATTTATGATGTGTGGGTGTTCCGATGGGGAAAAACAACACGGAAACAAAAAACCTTGTTATGATCAAAGATGAATTGATGATTCACCCTTTTTGAAAACGTTATGCAATATTCAGAACAAAAAAATGGCTCATCGGCTATGAAATGTTGAGAAATGAGAATAGGCAAGTGACTGTGAATGGGAAACTGATTTTTGGCTCTGAAAAAACACGATTTTCTACAAAATGTTTTGAGAAACCTCTGGGCGGTGAGAATAACTGAATTTCTGAATGTCCTATTAACGGCAAAAATAGGTAAATCAACATAGACAAAGTTTCAATTGCTAAAACTGAGTATTTGAAAAACTCAGGTAATTACTTCTCAAGTGCTTGTTCGAATGTAATCAAGTTTGAATGGTCCTTAAGAAAAGAATACTAAAATCAAACCATTACGAAAACTACTAGATTTTTGGGCCCTAAACTGAGAGTTCACTTTGGGACCCGTTAAACATGGGGAAAAGTATGGAAGTCCGGTGCTAAACGGCAAATCTGCTGCTTTAATGACCACTCGCCCCCCTCTACCTTCTTTGCATATTTCATGTTTATTGATCACATGTTTCCTACTGTTGATTTATGATGTGTTGGTGTTCCGATGGGGGAGAACGTCCCGGAAACAAAAAACGATGATGAAAGATGAATCGATGATTCACCATTTTCTTGAATATGATCTTCGATCTTCAGAAAAAATGACTCATATTGCTATGACAAGAGGACAAATATCAAACCTCTACCAAAACTACTAGAGTTCTGGAAAACTCGATCCGAATCTGAAAGTTCAATTTGGAACCAGTAAAACATGAAAAACAACGTCGAAGAACTTGAAGCTACTTCAAATCATTGATCGAATTTGGCTGACATTTTCTTGAATGGTTTGAAAAAATTTCAAGAATTCAAACTGATAAAAGATTATTCTAATTGTTCAATGACTTCACATCGTCCTAATAAATTTCAGTAAGAAAGAAAGAACACTGATGAATAGTGCTTGTCTGATCCGAAAAAGCGAGTGACAGATGAATAATGAGTGAGGTTTTTAGCCTATGAGATGAAAATTTAGAATAATAATTTCGAAAATAACTCTCAGTACAGTATGTTCGAACGAACATATCTTGGTTGCCCTTGAAGCTATCAGAAAACTGCCGAACAATTTACTGTTTGGCAACGATTTTTCAGCATTTCATCTGTTGATTTTTGCCTTTTTCCGGTTTTGAAGGTCCTTTGGGCAATTTACTGGTCCCGAAAAAGCACAGTGGTCCCATAACAAAAAGACAGGTCATAAAAAAACGGTTCCAACATCGCTGGTGCCATAAATGAAAATGTGGTCTCATCCTCAAATATGTATTCCTAATTTTTTTTTGAGATCATTATCCTCAAATCGATGAAAACAAAGTATCAACACGTAATTCTTAGGCGATTATTCAAGAAGCTATTCACAGTCACTTATAACCCAAAAAAATGATTCTGATAATAAGATTGTTGCCACGAGGATAAATTTCTACTGTGAAAGTTTTTTTTTTTTCAAAATATCATTTTTGAAACCGATAGTGCTATAAACGGAAGTGATATCAGTCAAGGAATTTTTTCCGGGTTTTCCATTAAAGATGATGGGACCACTGGTTTCAGGAACCTTCTTTTTCTTGATGGGACCGCTTGTGATCACCCATACGGGACCTCGCTTTCCTTTCTTATTACCACGTTTTCCGGCATGGGACCAGCCTTTCCACCATGGGACTAAAGGTTTCCTCAAAAAACCTCTAAAACCGGAAAGAGCCAAAATTTTTTGATAACTCTCTGGGTAACCGAGATTAGCTTCTTCGAACCTACATTTCTGGGTGAGCCTCTATGACTGAATGTTCGGTAATTGCAGTTGTCTCGCTCACGGATTATAGGACCGATGTCCTTCTTCACTGGCAGTGTAAAATCAGAAAGCATAACAATTGCTAGAAACTGTAGCTTTCTTGTGGCAAGCCAAGACAGTAGACAAATATTAAAACAGCTCAATCCAATTGAAGAAACAACAGAACATCAATCTTTCAAGAAAAATTAAAGATCTTGAAACAGCAGTTTGATCATCATCATCCAAAAAATAGAGAGGAACTCTGAACATTGACTCAATATCAGCCCTTTTATTTGCTTTTTGAAGTCTCATTAGCAATTCAATTATTTAAATGAAGCTGTTTGCCAACTGTTAACCAGGAACCAATAAACAACCATCAACCAGGAACCAATAAACAGTGATAATGATCAAAAATCTCCAAACTTTTGAACTCTTGGCAGCTTTAGCTCAAAACAAGCTAAAACGTATTTGAAAAAAAACGATGAAGGAAAGAAAATGAAGAAAATGATTTATTGAAACTAGCTGAGGGTGCTTTAGAAACATCTGAAGAATTTCGAGCCAGTATTGACCGAACGGGTGATGTTCAATCAACTCAACAGACACTCCCGCTTACTTCCAGAGTATTGAAGCCAACATAATGAAAAAGAATTTCGACAAGTGGTACAAATAACATGAAAATGAATGGGAAAAGGAGGATTTTGAAAAAAAACAATTAAGTCAGAATCACCTGATTTATCGGTATCCATCATCTTCGCTGGCAGTTTTCCGGAAAAATCGAATCAATGACTAAATCTGAACTAATGATCAGAAATATTTAGAAAACTTCGGTCTCATAAACGATATGTTGAATAATTCCGAAAAGTTAATTTTTCTCAATCAGTAGCCATCAACTTAACAGGTATAACATACTCAAAAACAGACTAATACACCTGAACTTCTGAGCTTGAACCCAATGACGTGGTATAATCCATCAATCTAACTGCACGGCGACGACGAATTTTAAATTTACCAAGAAAAGACAATACGGTGCAGTTTTTACACCAAAACCAACAGAAAAACTGGTTCATCAAAACTCAGGATGACCAATCTGAATGTTTATTCAGGTGAATTTGCACCGAGTCACCGAATCTTTTTCTCTTCAAGCTCAAGCGGTTTTCAGTCTCATTTCAAAAAACTGCCCTATTTTTTTGTCGACCTTCGAAGCACTTATTTCACAATTCCGTTTATTTCTGCTCACCCAGCCACACCACAAGGCTAACCAACCATCATAGGCAGAGAGTTTGTAGATGTGAGAGGTTATGCTGAACAGGCGGAACAAAACCTAGAACGTCTGCGTCTCTCCTGTCGTTTCGCTTCTCTCTCATTTTCCGTCTCAAGTCATTATTTCTATTCACTTTCATAATCGCCATTGGTTGATTATTCTGGCTGTTTGTTATGGCCTCGTATTATTGATTATTTCTAATTTTCGAAAGTGAGTTTAATAAAATACTTTGTTACAAAAATAAACACAATATTATTTCAGATTTCTACTTGAATATAATCAAAATTGATGCCCGATAGAGTCCGGCCCCTCAGAAGAACAAAATCCATTCAGATGTCAAAAAGGTATTCAAAACTATTCTGTTCAAGAAAATGACTGAAAATGTTGACAGAAAAAATCTCCTCATATGGACTTAGACTTCAAGACGCAACTGGAGTCGAAGCGAAAGTGGCATGGAAACATGTGGGGAATTGGCTTCATTAATTTTTTTTTGTTAAATTTCTTCTAAAAATGAATTTTATAATCATATACAACTGTATTTTTGCTGTTTGAATATTCGGTTTTTCTCCGACTCGTTGGTATCTCTCCGAACCCAGAGTAATCTCATTTCTGACAGGATCTGTTACTTATCTGACGGTTATGTTCAACAATTCGTTGCGTCCAGCCGTTTGAAGGTGTCCATTTTCTTTGCAAATATAGGGAAAACAAAAAAGACCCACTTTTTGAACTGCCAGTCAATTCGTACGACTCCGTGGACACATTCGGTCGACAACCACCAATTTTCATCCATAAACTTGTGGTGTTCAGTTTTTTCGTTTCAGAGTAGCATGTAGCTTCTGTGTTTCCAATCAAAAGTCTGTCAGTGTGTCTCCATCATCAATTTCCTGAGGAGTACGCAAGAACTGTCCATCATCATTGCCTCTAATTCATGGAAAATCGATTATTCGTCCAATCACTTGAGCATATTGGTCCAAGCTTCCGATTCATCCATTTGAAACTCAATTTGAACTGATCTGCAAGGTTGAATTATTATTAAATAGTCGTTCCTCATGAAAAGAGAAAAACTTACCATATAACCAGTCAATCATTTTCAACTCCGAGTACACATTCCGTCGATGATCACCAGTTTTCCTGTCTCGGGTTAATAAGAATTGCTGTCTCGCAATATCCGTTCTGAAAACACAGCACCCTTTCTTCTAACCGCGCGTCAGCCAGTATGCCCTAGATGATTTTTGAAGAACTCCGCATCATCATCCTATCCAAATCGCAAGAATCGAATGATTTTCTAGTCCGTTGAGCAATTTCCTTTGATTTCTTGCTTACTATTGTTTTGCATCTTTTTGATATGATCTGCAAAATTTAGATATTGTCGAAGTGTCATTCAAAGTGAGAATGCGCAGTAACTTTACATAAGACAAAACTGAAGGGAATCACCTTATCTCTAGAAAACCTTTCAAGGTTCGTGAACACATCTGGTCGCCGATACGCAATCTCCCTCTTTTAACCCGAAGACTTCAGAACTTTTGGTCCGTTCATCAAGCAAATTCGTTCAATCTCTCGATGCATTGGGTGGGGACCCACTTTGAGCTGGTCTATAAAAAAGAAATAATTTCAATGAGCCATTCAGAGCGGAACGAGCCAACATCTTCAGAGTCTACAAAACTGAAAAGACTCACCATATGACCTGCTTGTAGTTGCAGACTACTCCGTTGATACTTTCCGTCGGCGATCAATAATGTATCTTCATCAATCTCGGTTATACAGCAACCGCTTTTTTTAATATCCGTGCTGAAGATGTAGTTATCTAGTTTCTCTCATCGACCATGTGCCGTCATTGAACTCAGTGGACACATTTTGTCGCCAAACTCCGATTTCCATTCACGAACATGAGATATTCAGGATTTCCGTCACAAAAAATCCATTCTGAAGATTCATGTTCCCGGTTGCAAACCATCATCCAATGTCTTGTCACACAATCGTCGATGCCCTGCATCCTGTTTGATAGTTACACATCGTCGCTGTATCAAGCTTGTGGACTATCGATAGATTGTCCAAACCCTCAAGCGATCCGAACCCATTTTTCGATTCCTGTCTTGGGTATTCTTTTTGATGTCATCTGCGAAGTATAAGTATTGCCAAAAAACAATTCAAAATTAAAGAAACAAAAATCTTCACAACAGCCAAAACTGAGAAAACTCACTATCAAACCGATGTGAATGTCTGGAAATAGACGAAATCGAAAAAAACTCACCAGGTCCTGCCAGTCGTTTTAGATAACCCCGTTGATACATTTCGTCGGCGATCACTCATTTCCATTCACTAGTTTGGAATAATTAGCATTCCCGTTCAAAGATATCCGTTCTGGAAGTGCAATTCTCCTGATCCTAACTACCGGCGTTCTGTTATTGAGTCAATATTGCCGATTTTTGAGAAATTCCGAATCAAATTCCAACTCGTACGAATTTTATACGTTTCCTAATCATTGAGCAACTTCTCTCGAGACGATCTCCGTTGCGAAGGACCAATTTCCCTCTTTCGACTAGAAAATTTCAACGTTTTGCCACGAAATATCTGAAGATGCAGCTGCTTTGCTCCCAACTACGCGTCAACCAGTGTGTTCTTGAGCAATGCAGTCGACAATCAAATAATTTCGTGGAAATTGGGCACCATCATTCAATCGAAATTGTAGAAATTCGATTGGCTGTCCAATCCCTTAATCGATCCGGACGCATATCTTGATTCCTATGGTTTACATTGTTGTTTAGGTCATCTGCAAGGTATAAGTATTGTCAAAAAACAATTCGGAGTGACGTCGTTTTTTTTTTAGATAACTCCGTTGAAACATCCCGTCGGCCATCCCTAACATACATTAATTTGAAATAATCAGCATTCTCGTCTGAAGATATCCGTGCTGGAAATGCAAATTTCTTGCTGCTAACTACCAGCGTTCTGTATTGAGTCCACATTGCCGATTTCTCTTTGGTTCAAGAATTCATCCTTAAATCCAACTCGTACAAATTTGATACGTTTTTAATTCTCAAACATCTTCTTCCGGGGTGATTTCCGTTGCCCACAGCCTATTTCCCTCCACCGATTGAAAAATTCCAGCTTTTTCGCTACGAAATATCCGTGCTGAAGATGCAGGTGCTTTGCTTCTAACCACGGATCAGCCAGTGTGCTTTCTTTTGATCAATACAACCAATTTTCATATGATTTCGGGCAAATCGGGTACCATCATTCTATTGAAATTGTCAAAACTCGACTGGCTGTTTGATTCCTCAAGCGATCTTGTAACATTTCTCGATTCCTGTGATTGAAACTTTCTTCGGAACGATCTGCAAAATATAAACGTTGATAAAAACCAATTCAGAGTGTAAGAAACAGAAAACTTCACAAACGGCATACTTGAGAAGACTCACAATCCTGCTAGTCGTTTCAGATAACTCTGTTGATACCTTCCGTCGGCGATCACTAGATTCCATTCAAGAGCTTGAAGTATTCAGCATTCTCGTCTGAACATGTTCCGGCTAAAGATCCAATTTCTCCCCACCGACTTAAAAATCTCAGCAGTCTCGCCACAAAATATCCGTGCTGAAGATGCAGCTGCCATGCTCCTAACCACGCGTCAGCCAGTGTGCTCTCACTTCACTGATGCCGCTATTACTCCGATGAATTCAGTAAAACTGGGCATCATCCTTCTATCGAAATAGTCGAAATTCAATTGGTTGTCTAATCCCTCAAGTTATTCGGTCATACTTCTTGATTCCTGTAATTGAGACTCTCTCTTGAACGATCTGCAAAATATAAGTGTTGACTTGAAGCTGTTAAGAGTGGAAGAAACAAAAGTCTTTACAATAGGCAAAACTGAAAAGACTCACCATATAACCTGACAGTCGTTTTAGGAAACCGCGTAGACACATTTTGTTGGCGATCATGGTTTTACATTCATCGACTTGAAGTTTTCATTGTTTTCTTTCTGAATGAACCATTATGTAGATGCCAAGACCTTGTTTTCAATCACATTTCGATCATTGTGTTGTCCTCGGGATGATAATGGAAAATTCCAATTGAATCATTAAGAAATGTCTATCATCGTTGCGTCCGAAATGTAGAAAGCAATAGAATCCCTCAAGAGATCTGGTCCCACTTCTTGATTTGCGTGGTAGCGAGTTGATGATCTTCCTCCATATGAGCCAACCTTCGCACGCATAACTTCAACAGACACATTTTATCCATGGACTATCTGTCGCCAACTACCATTTCTCTCCCACCGACTCGTGAATTTCAGCACTTTTCTTTCAGATCATCTGGGCTGAAGATGAAGTCAAGTCGATTCTGACCACACGTCATCCAGTGCCTCGTCACTGACCCGAAGATGCCGATTTTTCCTTGACTTTTCAAAAATTGCGCAACAGCATTGTATCCAACTCATCGAAAATTCATTGATTCCGCAACCAGGTTTGTCCTATCCTTCGATTCAGCTGGTCGAGACTTTCATTGAGATGATTTGCAAAATATATAGATTGCTCAGATTGTCATCTAGAGTAAAATGGACCAAATCGTCACAATAAATAAAATTGAAAAGGCTCACCATATATATATGACAATTGGAAGACGTGCTTTGTGTGATGTGATGATCCAAGCAAAATAACCAAACAGAGTGATGACGGGATTTGATTGAATAAGAAGAAAGCCTCATTGATGGCATCATAATAAAGTTGGAAGCCTGTGTTTGAACTCCATTTTTTTTTGTTGTACTTATGTAATGGTTGACTTTTCTAGCGTACAGAAGGTAATCGAAGATATATTTTGGATAATAGTACTGTTGAGAATGACAGTGTCTTCTGAGATTCCCATAGATGTTTGATGCCAATCAAATCGTCTCATTGTTTCCCTTGCTTTCCACCGATTGATTCATTTGGAATTTCTGGTATCGAGTTGATGTCCTTATTCGATGTAAATCGTTCGGCATTCCTTGCATTTATCTTGCCCGATTTTCTGCAATGTGTTTGTTTCCATTTGCAAATTGTTGAATTAACACTCACTATGTCGTTGGCGTCCCGGTCGCTTGATTTTTTGAAGAGTAGAATCTGGTGAGTCATTCAACAGGGCGCTCCGACAGGCAAATTCCGTCCGTCGACATATTCCGTTGCCGACCACCAGTTTGCTTCTGTGACTTGAAATCTTCAGCTTTTCTGGTTTGAATGAGCCATGCTGGAGATGTTTCTCCTCGAATCAACACACGCTGATTCCATTGTGGACCACCATTTAATGCGTATGGGGAATAACTTTTGCCCTGGTCAGCCGTTCAATAATCTTCATTTGCATGTTGTCCGGCTTCCTGCGAGTTCGACTTTCATGCGGTCGCAAACTTTAAATTAACACAAATCTTGCTTTGTCATTACAGTCGCTGAGTTTATATACATGTAGTTTCCTGCGCATCTATCAGCAAGACGTATCAACAGACACATTCCGTTCCTGAACACATCCTGTGGCCAATCATCAAGTTGTTTCTATAAAATTCGGGCCTTTCTGATTTGAATGTTCCATGATGATGTATCTTCCTTCATTGCAATCACTTTTCGAGCGGGGTCCCAATCAAGCTAATATCTCCAATTTTCTGTTGACTAGAATTGAGAATTGCGCATCCAACTGAGATTCATCGTTAGTTGGTCTGAAAAGAAGCAATATTTTCAAAGAACCATTTCTTGTGAGAAGATACATGATCTTCACTAAAAGAAAAGTTGAATTGACTTACCATACAAGCATATAGTCGCTATTAAGGATTCTGTGGACACATTTCGTTGGCGATCACTCGTGTACAGTTACTATCCAAGGATGTTCAGCGTTCCCATTTTGAATAATCCCGTTTCAAAAATTCACTTTACTAGATTCCCGTCAGGCGTCAGTAACTGTGTTGGAGCCATACCGATATCATCTACTCCCCGTCGAAACATTCAGAATCGCTCGTCTTCATAGTATCAGACTCGTTAAAAAACGACCAGTTGTGCAATCTGTCGAGCATTGTTGTCCAATTTTTCTATTCTTTCTTTGTTCTGATCTGCAAAATAAAAGTTATGCCAATGAGCATTTTGGTGGCACGAAGGACACAATTTTCACAATAGGCAAAATTAACAAGACTCGCCATATGATTCTGATTCGAAGAAGATGCGTTGTTTGCGATGAATAAAAAAAAACAATCCAGAGGGAGGGTTTCGAAATGAAATCAACATGAATAATAGAAAACGATAGTCGCTCATGAAGAAACCAGCGTCTCTACTTTGTTCCCACAGTTTCTTTTATGCAAATGAAGTTTGCTGGCAAATCGAAGGATATCAGTGTTTGGCAGTTTTCTTTGAAATTCCTGTTATTTAATTGACGTAGTTCGTACAAATTTTTTGCAATTTTCGTATCCCTCTTTCTTGGCTTTCTGCAAATTTAGTTATTTTTGGTTGAAAATCAGTAAACTAAAAACTCACCATAACACTGACTTTGCATTCACAGAACTCAAGTACACGTATTCATTGCCAAATCATTCAGAAGAACGCGGCAAATTTGAAATTATATCCATCACGGGTATATCACGGGAGACCTGATTGGTAATGATAGACGAGCTTCCTTCCAATTAACTCACGGCCAATTTCCAAAGCAAATCTTTGTCGATTTTTTGACACAAAAGATTGGACTTTGTTCCAACTCCAGATGCCTCTTCATGTTGCAATGCTGGTTTGGTGGCGAGTACAAGCGCCGTTTCTTAGAGGGAACGGTGTTTGGCTATGGTAGTTTGTTCTCTTATCTCTCCAATAACATGCAGCAAAACCTCTCTCCAATCGATGTGAAGACATGGGTATCATCGATGGGTAAATTTGACGGATCGTGTGGTAAGAATAGCAAAAACCAACGCTTGGGTTTCATATTCTCTCGAGGTTCCACTTCACAATGGCAATTTCGTGGTCATAGTCGTCCTCCTCTATGCTTTCATGGGAATGGCGGTCGGCTATGGAAAGCTTAAAGCATGATTTTATCAGCGTGTTCTGTCTCATTTTCACAATCCGGATCTAGCAAAAACCATTCTCCAATCTATGGTAAGATTTAGTGGGCACCATCAATTCCTTGTGTTATTAATTGTTCACTGACGGTAGTTCTGCTCAATTCGTTGGAGTACCTGCAATTCCTATGGTTTTCCATCTGACCACTCCAATTTTTCACTTACTTTCTGTAATATAAATTGCTGTACTCAGTTGGCAGAATTGTTCCATCACAAAATTGAAAAACACGTGTCTCTATTTGGAGTGATGTGTTACGTGTGATAGGGTATTTGGTAGAGAAATTGACGACTCGATGATGATTGTAAATCTTGATTTGCCGGCCAATACGAGCGGCGAAAGAGTGATCATTTGGTTTTGGTGGAGTTGAATGTTGCCTTCGAATTGTGCCTGGTGCCTTCGCGATGATAGCGTCCAGCGGCTGGAAGTCTGATCTCTGGAAAACTAGATGATTACTATCAAAATTGACTGTTCGAAACGTACCGATCATAATTCTCAAGCAGGATATATGTCTCTTCTTTGGTAAAAAATGAAGTTCAGCAAATACAGGTATTCAAGAAACGAATATTCCAATTCCGAGATGCCTATATGATGAGAAGTTGTACAATATTCCAGATCGCAGGGACACAGCTCGCCGGTTTCTGATGAACTCGTTGGTAATGATGTTCTTGATATTTGAATTTCTCGGTTCCACGAAAATCCAACACTGAGACATCACCTTGTGTCGACAACACTGCCAGATTTAGAGAGTATGTGTCGTGTCCAGTTGACGACTTGAACGGAACATGTGAAACAAGTCACATCTCGTGTGGTAAGACAGAACAAACGCCAGAGATTGGGCTTCATATGTGTTTGTGTTGCTTTTTCATGTTTCCAATTCGGTTGCCGATTCGAACAGCAAACCTGTAGTTCTTCATTTGACAAAAACGTTATATTCGAGTTGTTATCAAAATCTGGAGGTTGAGAGTGGTGTCCAGTGTTAAAAACTAGCTCCCTGAAAACATAATTCTCACTACCAAAATGAGCAAGTTGAAGTTTACCTTTTATAATAAGCAATATGTCAATTACACTTTTTCTTGTATAAAACTATAAGCGTTGTGAATTCAGTGGCTTGGGATGTAAGATGGAACATTTGGAAGACTTGCTGTCCGCATGAATTTCCAGTTGAAGATACAGCAGCACGAATCATTGGCATCCAATCAGCCTGAAAATAGTTGTGTTTGATGATAAGAATCTTGTTTTAGGTGTGATCAAACAATGCTTTTGATGCGATAGAGTTTTATGATATTTGTCCAAATTCTCCTCTCATGTCCAAAAATCTCATGTCCATAGCAAGCCTTTACTTTTCAAAAAGATTTTTGGATTGCGTACCGCAAAGTGTCTCCTCCTCTCATGTCCAAAAATCTCATGCCCATAGCAAGCCTTTACTTTTCAAAAAAATTTTTGGATTGCGTACCGCAAAGTGTTATTAGAAAAATGCAGCAGATGAGCGCGTGCCTTTTTGATGACACCGCCTAGCATGTCGAAGGAGTTGAACCATGCGGCAATGACAATATGGTTCAGCTTTTTTCAACGTGGCGGACTGTATCATCAATAAGGAGCGTAGCCCTCTGCCCCCCTGAAAAAGTAAAATCACTGCGGCCAAAATGACGACCGCAATGGCGATATTGGTCAGCTTATTTGAACGTGGCGGACGGCTACATCAATGTGGCGCGTGGTATCTGCTATATCAATTTACTATCAGGCTCATAGTTCGAAAATCAACGTGTCAGAATAATGAAACAGATTTGTTAAATCGCTAACAAAATTTTCTTGAAAGCGGCTGCTCAGTTGGTAGATTAAGTTTTCATTAAAAAAAACCTACTCATAGACGAAAGACGTGATCCTGATGACGTTTCCGTCGGTTGGACGGGCCAAATTTTTTATATACATCTTCTCCAAGCCTTCATTCTTTTCAGTATAGCAGTCAAAAGCAGGTGGATCATCGGAAATTGCCACTTCTTGGGATGATTTGAGTGCCGCAAAAAGTGTTCGCCATATCTCCTGAAAAGACGTAGCATTTGATGATAAAAAATTTACTTTTGGATTTCTCTTCCTAACTCTCTTTCTCTATCGGAAAACTCAGCATATGGCTACGCGCTTTATCGATGACGCCGTCTAGCACTTCAAAAAATCTAGACAGCGACGACGTGGTTCAGCTTTCTGAACGAGGCGGCATCACCAATGGAGCGTGTAGTGATTTGCTATATGAGCTACCGCTAGATTTACAATTGATGTGACAACGTGACGGATGTGAGTGAGACACTTTAAACCATCAACAACATTTTTGGGTGGAGAAACTGTCTAGTTGGCCAATGAGATTTTTGAAACTAAAAACAACCTACTCATAGACGTTAATCGAGGTCCAAAAGCGGTTTCCGACGGTTTGGCAGGTACAACTTGTCATCAGGAGCTTTTCCAAAGCCTCTTCATGTTCAATGCGGCAGTCTGAAAATTGTTTTGTTTTAGAACTTCATGTTTTTTGTGGAACCAACTCACTAATCTATTTTTTTGTAGCATCAATTTCCTTATTATTGTCATTATTGTCTCCTGGTTGCACTGTTTGTTGTTGTACCTGGTCGGAACCTAATGAATTAGAACAGAAACGCGGATATTATCAAGAAAAAAACCAGCGAAATAGACGGAATGAGTTTCAGACAGAAAAAAATCTAGTAAATTCCGCATCATGTCGAAAACTTGAAAATGAATTGAGTCAAAACGCGAAAAAAAATTTCCAATGAAAAGTCCTAATTTTACCTTTTATCAGCCAAAACACGATGAAAATGACCGTTTCGGTGTCGATGAAACCGGAAAAGTTACGATTATGACAATTCTTCTGCATTTGCGCCAAAAAACTGAAAGATAAGCTGAGAAATCAAGTAAATAGTGCAGAACTGCAAATAAAACGTGTATTGATTGTATGTGGAAGAGTTTTCCGGAAAACCTCGGCCATCTTGCCCCTTTCCGTTTGATGCATAAGGGGTGGGGGAGAAGGCAGCGCGGACATGTGTTTAGCTGTGTATGTGTGTCCCGCTGCTAAATAGAGGGAGAGAAGCAGAGAAAAAGACAAAAAAGACAGAGAGAAGAAGAAGAAGGGATTAAGACATTGTCAAAGTGAAGGAAGAACGGCACGACGCACAGTGGCAATCGGGAGGAAGGCGACTGAACTGTGTGTATGTGTAACAGCGGGAAGCAAACGGGGAGGAAGACGTTGGTTGACCGGAGGGGGAAAAGGAGGATAGAAGAAAAAAAAGAAGGAAAGATGACGTCGACAAGGCTAATGGGAGGGAGACGCAGTGCACAGAAGTAAGCGGGAAGACGGTTGGACTGTGTGTATGTGTAACAGCGGGAAACAAATGGAGAGGAAGACGTTGACGGAGAAAGAGAAGGAGGACAGAAGGAAAGAGAAGACGTTTGTGGTAATGAATTGGTTGACCGGAGGGGGACAAGGGACTGGGAGAAAGAAGAAGAAGGGAAGATGATGTCGACAAGACGAAGGGAAGGAAGACGCAATGCAATGTACAGAGACGAGCCGAGGAGAAGACAGTTAGACTGTGTTTATGTGTAGTAAAAAAACGAACGGGGAAAAAGACGTTTGTGGTATTCAATTGGTTGAACGGAGGGGAAGAAGGAGGATAGAAGAAAAAAGAAGAAGGGAAGATGACCCCGGTTGGGTGATTGGAAAGAAGGGCGAGCAAAGAGAAGACACTGTACATGTGTGTAGCCCGGCAAAACAACAAGGAGAAAGACGCTTGTGGTGATGAATTGGTTGACCCAAGAAGAATAAGGAGGACGAAAGGAAAAAGAAGAAGGAAAGATGATCTCGTCCAGGTAAGAAATAGAACATGTACAGAGGGAAGCGAGAAGAGGAGAATTTGGTTATGTATGTGTGTAGTCGCAACAAACGAACAGAGAAGAAAGATGTAGTAGTAATGAATTGGTAGACTGAAAAGAGAGTAAGATGCAGGAATAGGAAGAAGAAAGGAGTAAAACAGAATAGTTAAGGCAAGAGGTAGGAGGATTTCTAAAGGATTCTGATCATTTTCCAGATTCTGAAAGCTGCTTCAAGAAAAATGGACAAAGAGAAAGATCAGAGTCCGATTTCAAACGTTTTTATAAGACCAAAAAATTGGATGCTTTATTTAATTTTTTTTAAATTTTCAAATTATGACTAGGATTATGATTGAAAACTCCAATATCCAACATTTTACCCAAAAAAAAAGCGATGGAAGTTGGTCCCCAAACAGCAATTTGAAATAGAGATAGAAAACAGAAGGCAGAAAAAAAAGAAAAGATGCCCCTCACAGAATCAAACAAAGAGAAGACGGCTGGGTTGTGTATGAGTGTAACAGCGTGTAACGAATAGGGAGAAGGACGTTGATGGTGATTAATCGTTTGACCGGAGAACGAAAAGAAGGGGAGACAAAAAAGAAGGGGTTTTGAATGAGTTGTTAGATGAAATGAGAGAAGAAATTGGAGTGCTCTTGCCAAAATAATTTTTCGAATTCAGTAACTACTTCAAGAAAAAAAGAAAGAAAAATATGTTGGGTCGTAGAACCGAAAAAAGTTTTCCAAATATGAAAAAAAAATGAGAAAGTTAACACGAAAGTTTAGTTTCCACACTATGGCTAGTATAAAAAAATTTCGTAATTGAAAATTCCGAATTCTGAACCAGATTTGAAAAAAAACAAGACAGTTGGTCCCCAATAGCCTAAAAGACGGGTGGACTGTCTATGTGTGTAGTAGCGGAGGACGAACAGAGAGAAAGACGTTGATGGAGATTAATTGTTTTACCGAAGGAAAACAAGTGGGGCACAAGGAAGAAGGGACGAGTTGAATATATTATTAGAAGGAATAAAGGGAGGAGAAACTTAGAGGAGCATTAAAAACATATAAAAAATAACTCGGTTTCGAGAGAAAAAACGAGAAAATGCACTGTCAGATTCTGATACCAAAAGTTTCGTTCAAAAGAAAAAAAACGAGCGGGAAACTCAGGAGATCTTTATCTAAATCCCATCGAACTCAACAAACAAAAAAAAATAATGGTCCCTGATCGGCTATCCTGAAGTGAAAAAACAATAAAGAGGGAGTAAACAGATGGGGCGACATTTGGGTTGGGCCATCTGGACGGCGCCAGGCACGCTCTTTCTCACTCTGTGTCTCTTCAACCTATTGGTTGTTCATCTTTTTTCAAATTCTTCTTCATTCTTTGCGAATTGTACGCTGGAGTAATGTGGTTAGATCCCTTCGGTCTTCGGGGTCCAATTTTTTTTCTGATTCTTTCTAATTTCATCCAACTATATATTCAAATCCCATTGGTTTTCGGGGTCTTTTTTTCTGATTATTTTTAATTTTTAAAAGTGAGTTTTTTTTTTCAAATAGTTAGCGGTACTATAAGTTTCAGTCGTTTTGAAAATTGATATTTTCAAATCATTCAAGAAGTGAGTAAAACTAAAATATTGAAAATTCTTTCAGGTAATTTGTCGGAGAACAAAAAATAATTTCGAGTCAGATTACCTCAAGGAGGACAGGCACTGTAACCTGCGAAAGGTTTGCGTAAAATGTGAGTCGTTTTTGAAATTAGTTTACTAGAATTCCACAACTTCTTTTCTTTTATATACATTTTTTTTGCAGTTGGGAGAAGCAGGGACCTCTACTATATCCGCCGGAAGTTTCGATCGATGGGATGATGAAAATAGTGTAGTTAATTTTTTTGTGATGATTTTCTATATTATATTTATATAAAATTCCAAACAAAAGTTTTCTTTATTACAATCAGCTCAAAACCAAAATTGGTCCACCAAAACCTAAAAAGACCAATTCGACAATTTATTCAAAAGAACTCAGACTTTATATGAACTTGAAATTGCCTACTTGTCAGGGTTATGCGATCCTTCAGAATTTTTTTTTTCGAAAAATTTGGGGAGTTGTTTCTGAGCCAGTTTTCTTTGGATTTTGAGCAATTTTCGGTGATAAGCGTCTTTGAACGATCTAAATAGGACAAGATGTTCCTGAGTTTGTATGAACTGCGAGTGCAAAATGGGCATGCCGATCCTACTCCAGTTTAGTGATATCTCTGATTTTCTCCTGGAAATTGTCAAGGAACATCCTAGTAAAAATTGAAAAACAATGTTTCTTTAAAGGAGGGCGGAACTCAGAAAAATAATTTTTTCGAAAATTTGACAGTAGATACCTCTGGTGGGTTTGAACCTAGGGTCCACTTGGCTGATCACCAAAAGTGTTACCGGCTGCGCTATGCGGCCCGGAAAGCGCGCCGACTCGATTTGCCTATATGTGCCGGGGCCTTTTTTAGTCTCAATACGAGTCTCAATAGAACGAGAGTTCTCACCTCCTTTAAAAATTTTTTTTTTTTTGAAATTTTCGATTTGAACTGCAAAAAAAGAACAAAAAAAGTGGAAAAAACAAAAATTCTTATATAAGCCAAGAAAAATCGAATGAAGAACAGGAAATCACGAAAAATCGTTTATTTTCACATTTTAATTTTCAGATGCTATTCAAAATAGCAAGAACAACAAAGAGGAATAACAAATAATACCGTCAATCAAGCAAAATTCATAAAGAGTATAATAGATCGAGGGGGAGGGGGGGGGGGAGCAAATAAAGTTTCAGAGTGGGAAAAAATTTGAAGCTTAGACAATAAAACTCAACCGGGATTTTAAACACTTGGGGGTTAAAAAGCACACACACAGACACACACACATACAGACACGCACATACACACACATACGCAGACACGCACACACACACAGACACCTTCCCATGGTTCAAAACCCATCCAGTTGGAATACTCGAAAGAGTCATGTTTGTTGTGAATGGACAAAAAAGTTGGGACGGGGGGAAGTTGGGGACGGGGACAGATGGGGGAGGGGAAAGATACGGGCGGGGAGAAGCTGGGGAAATTGGGGAGGGGGAAGGGAGTTGGGGACGGGGGAAGTTCGGGAAGGAAGGGTCGGGGGGAATCGGGGACAGGGGACAGGGGGGGGGGGTGACCAGACGGAGAGCTCTTTTCTGAAACTCTCCGCTCCTCTCTCTCTCTCTCTCTCTCTCTCTCTCTCTTCCGCTCTCTTTCTCTCTTTCACTCACTCTATTTTCCTTCCAAAAATATCTCAATATACCTCTCACAAAAATGGTGTACAAGTATTAAACTCAAAAATAAAAAGGTTTGACTATGTTTCAAAAATGTTCTCACTATTGGTGCTTTCACCTTACCGTAACTTGAGATCTAAATACTACTAAATCGAAATTCTTTCCAGAGATAGGTAAAGTAAAAACACACACACACACACACACATTAAGAGCTTCCCGCTTGATAGATAAAAGATAATTGGACAGAAATTGAAGAAAATTTTGAGGAAAAAATTGCGAGAAATGGGGGAAAACAAGAATAAGATGGGAAAGAGATTACCTTTCCGAGAAATGTTGGAGTTGTCCGGTTGAAATGTTGTTTGACAGCAAATTTGGATGTTTTCTGGAATATTGAAAATAATTGAGTTATCACCGTAGATTTATCTAAACTCACCAAACGACGACTTTTGTCCTTTCAGCTTTGGCGGGAAGCGGAGAGATACGTGACTGTTACTGCTCGAGCACTCAGTGGTCACTGTTCGATTGGAGCGCTGCTGGAGGGTTTTCTGAAAATTGATTTTCGATGATTTCGAATTATGTGAACAATGTTTTACTTACCAGCTGGGAAATTGTCATTTGAAGAGTTGCATTCGATGCTCCAACGGTTCCTTCGGATTGCTTTTGTCCATCACTGTTCGGGCTTCTAGAAGTCATTGATCGGACGATTTCTGGAGGGAACCGTGAGCGGCTCCTGGCGGCGAGAATCTTCTTGATGCATATAAGATAGTCGTGACGTTTCGAATCTTCAATGGAGGTGCTCTCATTACTCCTTGGTGCAAGCGATGTTGATGGGGCAAGCATCGGAGCTTTCACAGGTTTTCTCTGCAAAAACAAAAATTTTCACAAAGTTTTCCCCAGTGGGAGACTTGGAGTCTGTGAAACAAAGGCTCTATTCGACTTAAACGGTCCCTTGGAAGTTAAACGGTCCCTTCAGGTGCCTCAAAAAAATGAACGGTCCCTTCAAAGTTGAGCGGTCCCTTCAGACCCCAGAAATAAAATAACGGTCCCTTGAAACTTGAACGGTCCCTTCAGACCTCAGAAATAAAATGACGGTCCCTTCAAAGTTAAACGGTCCCCTAAGAAAAATATTCAGGAATACATATTTTCTACTTGTTTTCTTCCTCTCATTGTTGCTCGACGATTATTACAGTCCATTAATTTTTTTATAAGAACAATTTGTAGAAGAAATTTTCCAACTAAATTCTTTTAACTTTGTTTCGATTTCCAGTATTTGGAGGAGACTTAGCTTAAGATCCAATGTTTTGAAAGTTTCCTTGTCTTCGCTGTACTTCATAAACTCGAAAATGTTGTCCTCCGACACGAAATTGACAAAAATGTGCTAATTTTCATTTCCTATCTGTGGAGATGAAAATGTTGGACATTACGAAATACATTAAATACTAATAAAGGGAAGAAGAGAACAAGTGAAAAAAAATGTATTCCTGAACTTTCTTCTCAGGGGACCGTTTAATTTTGAAGGGACCGTCATTTTATTTCTGAGGTCTGAAGGGACCGTTCAAGTTTCAAGGGACCGTTATTTTATTTCTGGGGTCTGAAGGGACCGTTCATCTTTTTGAGGCACCTGAAGGGACCGTTCAACTTCCAAGGGACCGTTCAAGTCGAATAGAGCCGAAACAAAAAGCAGGAGAGTTATATCAAAGTTTTACCAGCTAAAACTTCAAATGAAAGACTACTCGGAAGCTTTCAAAAAGCGCGACAAAACTCTTCAGGGTCAAAATTTATGCTAGCAACGTCAATCAATTATGGTTGCCCCTATTCCGACCATCTACCGAGAAAGCTATTTTTTTGGATTTTTCCTTGGAAATTTCAATTAATTATTAGCTAGGAAAACATTTGATAATTTATATTGAACATTTCATCAGTTAAAATCTTGTGATAACTCCAGAGACAACAGAGATAAGCTGATCTGAAGGGGTCACTTGGTTTTCGAATGAGCGAAATACTACGAACTCTAAAAAACTACAACATTCAGTTTCACATAGTATGTTTTTCGGTTTACCAGTGTCAAACTTGGTGTTCCAATTAGGCAAGAATATACCGCTGATACTGGTGAAACGATGTATGGCAAGAGTATGGTGCTTGTTCAGTAAAACCAGCGCTGGGGTAATCCCAAAATACTTTTCAAATGATATTTCTCCGAATTGACCCCAATCGGTTTATAACCCGATTTGAAATACAATATTACGCTGCCCGCTGAGATTTTTGAAAATAAAAACATACCTGAAGGCGTCAAAAACGTTTCTGGATGAGTTGCCGACGCGTCTCCATTTTCAACGTGTCCGCCTCGAAGCGCTCTTCAAATCGCTGCTTTGCCACCACAGCCTGCAAAAATGATGAATATTAGAGAAAAAATTGTTTTTCCATAAAAATACTCTCATTTCTGTTTTTCTTGCCGTGATCCTATAATAGAAATTCACCCAGTACTGCGTGTTCTAAGCTGTATACCTCAATTGCCTTCGAAAACTTTGAGAAGTTTCAGTTAGAGAATTGCTATTCATCACAATTCAAGCATTTTGGCAGCGAAAAACTTTTTGATAACTATGAAGACAGCCAAGATAAGTTGTTCTGAACATATAATACTAGATGTACCTCTATCGTGAGGTTTTCGGCGTTTAAATGTCTAATTTGGTAGTGAACTTTGGCATATCTGCCTTTGAAATGCATGAAACGGCATCTAACTAGAGTATGGCGCTGTGTTGCTTCCAAAGTTGTTGTCAAAATGACCCGGGCCGGTTGATATCTTGCTTCAAAATACACTATGTGCACAGAGCAATGCCTGTTTATAGAAGAAAGATAGATCAACCAAAATGGGTAGCCACACCTCGATTCGGAGTTCACTGATATTGTAGAATACAGCTTGAATGCTTGTTCTGCTACAAGTTTTATTCCAAAGCGAGTTGTCAGACAACCCGGGTGAGCTCATCAGAAGGCAAGTAGCCCAAAATCGTGAGCGGTTCGCCAGAAAATTTTGATACATTATCAGTAAAACAGCCACCTTGTTGACCGCTGAGGTATTCAAAAATCAAAACATACCTATAATCGTTGATCGTCTCACTGGCATCGTTTCTATCAGGTCCGCTTTCTCAATTCATTTGCCTCGGAAGACTCCTTGAATGTTGGCTCCGCCGTATTCCATAGGCTGAAAAAAGTGTATTTTAGACAAAGTTGCCAATTTCTCATGAAATGAACGGCTGTAATGGAAAATAGCGGACTCTAGGCAAAAAAGCGGACTCTAGAAAAAATAGCGGACTTTTGGAAAAATAGCGGACTCTAGACTAAATAGCGGACTTTAACTAAAAAAACGGACTATAGAAAATTCCGGACTATAGAAATTTTCAGATAAGACGGGAAATTTGAGAACGCGTGTGTAGAGTTTTTCCAAGAGTTCATGCACTTATAGAACGTTTCCAAACTAAACTGTCTTAACAATTTTATCAATATGAGCTTATTATATTCAATCCATCTCACGTTATTCACTGTCCAAATGATTGAACCACGATTTTTTTGATGAGAATAAAATGAAACATGTAATTAAATTCACTTCCTCAAACTTATTTGCCTCTTCGTCAGTGATAGACAAATCCTTTGGTTCTATCCATTGATGATGTCATAGTCATTAGTTTTGAGTATTAAGGTGTGTGTTGGATAGTAACTTCTTAGATCTCCAGAATGTTGATGAGCCATTACTCCATCCAATGTTTTAACGTTGACTACTTTGGCAGCAGGCGTGTTTGCTCCGTAGGCACACCCGGGTATCTGACTTCATTTTTGTGATCATTGGTACAGTGAATAACATGAGATGGATTGAAAATAATAAGCTCATATTGATAGATCCGTTAAGAGAATATAACTTGGAAACGTTCTACAAGTGCATACACTCTTGGAAATACTCTGCACACGTATTCCGAAATATCCCATATTATCTGAAAACTTTTATAGTCCGGAATTTTCTATAGTCCGGTTTTTTAGTTAAAGTCCGCTATTTAGTCTAGAGTCCGCTATTTTTCCAAAAGTCCGCTATTTTTTCTAGAGTCCGCTTTTTTGTCTAGAGTCCGCTATTTCCCATTAGAGCCAAATGAACTCACGTTTTGCCGATTTTTATGATGAATATTTGCCAAATTGCTCGTTTTCGGCATTCCTTGCCACTTCAGTTGCTGAGCTTGTGTTGGTATTGATGGGAACCTGCAAAATCACTTGAAATTGATGAGACAGTGCGAAAATTAAGAGAAAATGAGAAAACAAACGAATGAAACATTGAATATTTTTGTTTTGGTCATTTAACGGGAAATCCAGCCGAAAAGACGGTGGAGAACAAGAAAAAACTGGCGAAGTTCAAAAAAAAAAGATTCTAAATTGCTATTCTGCCTCAAAATGCATTGAAAAACAGCGTTTAGGCGTTTCCTGAATCAAAAAAGTCATGAACATGACGATTTACCAATTATTTCGTCAAAAATTGCCATAAAAACTGATGGAAAAGAGAGTAAATGAGAACTGCCGACGGAAAAATTATTGCCTCCGCGTGGAAGAGTTTTGGGAAACACGGCCATTTGCGCGTCTCTCCGAGAGGACAAGAGGGAATGCGGGAGGAAAGGAGGGGGGTCGCCTGTGTGTGTGTGTGTGTCTGGCAAACAAACAGAGAAAAGAAGGGGGAGATGTGGACGGAGATAAGGAAGGAAGGGGAGACAACAAGAAGAAAACAAGGTATAATACATTGTTCGATTCAAAGAAAAAAATTGAAGATCATAATTGTTTCAACCACTAAATCGACAGTTTCGAAAATTCAGATAATTTTTTTGATATGGAAAGAGGAATCTCCGGGGTTCTGAAATTGAAAAAGATCCTCCTTTTTTTGAGAAAATGAACAAAAAATTCTGAAGTATTCCAAGAAATTTTCAAAATTTTTTGATAAATTGAAAAAAAGCACAGCATCAGATAAAAAAAGTACGTGAAACTCCTTTGTTCATTTTTTTTGTGAATATCTTCATGAAATGTCGCATGAAAACAGTATCAAATGGAGTCATCCACTGGAAAGGAAAGTCTCTGAGCAGGACTGAGTGCTCTTGTATAATTATGACTCTAGAGACAGACTAAAGCCTTTTTCTTGTTTTCCAGTTACTCAAAACAATGTACTTTTTTTACATTTTTGAATGATGTCCTTTAATTAAGTATTAATAATAAGTTCAGGATAACCGAGAAAATCCTAACTATAGAATCGCAGAGTAACATAACGATTTTGACCATGAGATAAAATTCCAGGATCTACACCCATGCCTGAGAAGTTGGGGAATCTTGTAAGTTTTTTATCAACAAAAATTTATTATCTTCCAACCTAAAATTTTTCTAACAGAATCTCCAACAGAAATAGAATTTGAAAAAAGCGACAAGAAACAAAAAAAAAACAGATCAGAATATGGTTTGACAGCAGAGGTTCTTGATGTAATCTGCGTTCATCTTATTCTGGCATCAGTTTGCAGATAACACTGAAAAAATTGACGTCATTGATGAATTGAGAGTAGCTAAATTCACCTTGAAGATTTTCTTTGTTTTCAAAAAAGTCGTTTCCACATGCACTGAGAATGAACATGACGAGCCGCCTTTGGCAAATGTTCCACAATTCCAGAAAAAGGCTAGAGTCAAGTTCAGCTCCCATTTATCCGATGAGCATCATGAATGCAACGAAAATAACAGTCCACTTCATTTTGAACTGAAAGTTCTGAATTTTAGTAGCTAACAGGTGTAAGATACCAAAAAAAAAGTCAGAACTGTTTTTTTATCTCTCCTCCTGATCCTCTTTTATACTGTTATCCCGCTCACCCACCATTATCTTTGCTCCACTTTTACGAGTTTCCAACCAGCTCCGCCCGTTCACAAACGGTCAAAACTTATACTACTTGTTTTTTTTTGTCAGAAGTTGATCCTCTTTTGTCGCGTAGAAAAAAGATTGTATGTAGTGGAAATTTAGCATACTTGTGACGGAATTTCCACAAACTTCCAAAGTTTCGCTTAACTTTACCCCGGTAGATTACCAAAATATTTCCGAGTTTTGTGCCCCAGTCAATTTTGAATATTTCAAGACTCACCATTTTTCAAATTTTGAATCCGAACTGATAAAAATATTAGAAATAAGAAAAAATCAGAAACAATACGTGTCAGAAGTCCCAAAAATCATAGGAACAGACCGACACTACTCCATATAAAATATACATAAATGAAGTGGAAAAAGAATAAGAAGGGAGGGGTGGTGTTGTGAGATAACCCGCATTACACTTGAGTTTGTGCTCTGTTTACACATTGAGGGTGTGCTCTGGTTGCACACCGCTTTTTTCCGTTTCCTTTTCTTTTTCACAAATTACGTGAGAAAAGTAGAAGTCTCAGAAACCAAAGCTGATTTTCTTTGGAAGCCCTTTTACAGATTGGAATATTCTCAGCTAAATATAACTGAATAATTGAACATTTGTGAGTAATCAATGTGTTTTTCACATTAATTGAACTGGCCTAACTGCAGAAAAGAAAAGCTGTTGACCAAAAAGTGGAAAGAAAATACGAAAAAAAAACAAAAGAAATGCGTGAAGAGAAAAGAGAACCCTCTGATTTTTAGACTCAATCTTATGTTAATTACGAGGTAAAAATTGCAACCACGGGTCTCTTTGAGCAGTATTTTTGAAGTGTTTTCAAAACAAATTACAGCTTCCAGGAGATACCTGCTCCGTTGCTGCTCCTGTTTTTACTATTAGTTTCTAACTTATTCTCATAGGTCTCCTTCAATTTTTTTTCTTGATTAGTCGAATACTGCAATTATTTTTTCTATCAACAATTTGGTAAATTAAATATTCATATCATTAACAAGATGAACAAACAAAAAACAATTCAACAAGTTAAATAAAACGAACACTGCCAAATTAAACAAGAATCAAAACAGAACAAGGATGAACTAGTCATCGTTTGTGCAATAGATCATTTTAAAAACTTTATCACTGAGAGGCGTGGAACATGCAATTGTGCTGATATCTGAAAACGACATAATTATAGAGCAGAAGTTAAATTTCGGGAAAGTTTCTACTGAATAAAATGACTCAGATCCGCCGAATACTCACCCACGTTTGTGGAGCATTCTCTATTACATAGGGAATTAACAGATTCACATAAGTTCCTTCCGCACCGTCTTCTCCGAAGGTAGTGATGGGTTGCATTGATGGAGAAGACAAGGAGCAAAAACAACATTTGTATGATTTTCTTCCTGCTCGTACCTGAAAACAAACTCATTGAAATTTGAGAAAAAAAATTGAGAAAAGCCAAAAATCCAACAGTCTTTAGATATTTCGAACACTTTTCTAGGTAAATTAAACTCCGCCCTTTCGACCTAAATGGTTTTCTTTCATGAGAGGAGTTCATTATCACTAGTATTTGCGAAAAAAAACCCAAAAAACTTCCAAGCGATCGCTTCATCCTGAGCCAAGTTATTAATGCTCAACAAACTGGGACAAAAATTAGAAAAAAAGATGTGACACAAGCTAAAATTTATATAACTTTTCCACCCCTTTTGATTTTGAATAATCCAAGACTCACCATTTTTGAAACATTGAATCGAGTTTGAAATAAATATTTGAAAAAAATAGAAATAATCAGATACAATACGTGTCAAGAGTCCCAAAAGTCATAGGAACAGGTTGACAATACTCCATAGAAGAAAAACTATAAAAATGAAAATGGAAAAAGAAGAAGAAGAGAGGGGCGGTGTTGACAAATAATCCGCATTAACATTTGAGAATGCTCTGTTTACACATCGAGTTGCGTGCTCTGTTTGCTCATTGAGTGTGTGCTCTGTTTGCACATCGCTGTTCGTTTTCGTTTTTTTTTTCAAATTGCGTAAGAAAAGGAAATGCCTTGAATAAAGTAAAACCCTGAAGTTTGGTGAAGAAACTAAACAACAATTCGAGGATTCGAGATATTACATAACACGTGAGAAATTTAAAATCGTATATCTGTATTATTTTTTGCTTCTCGGGCGAAAAAAGACAAAATGTGAAACACAGAGAAGTTGAGATCAACACAAATTGATCACTGAAAAAGAAAATTCCTACAAAAAAATAAAATAAGCAATCTTCAGCTATCAAAAATCAACCGATACGGGACAGAAGTTGAAATAAGGAACTCCATGTCCTTTGATTCGAAAGAATGAAAATAAAACACCACACAATGTAGTCTGGGTTTTCGATTCCCTGTATTAAAAAAAAAAATCATTATGAAATGTTCAGACGAAAAAAACGCTCAAAAATTCTTCCTGCATCATTCAATTTGATTAGGTTGTGGAAATCTTATGTTAGTATGTGCCTTTTGAAAATTTCGGCAAGATGAACAAATTTTGGAAGAGCATATCACCGCAGACAAAAGAGCTATCAAAAAGTCGTCAACTAATAAATTGCTTGAAATGAAATTTAGAACATTTCATTAGTTAACATGTTTTTGATAGCTCTATCCACAACTGAGATAAGCTCTTTTCAAGTTTTATCTGACCACTGGCGCGCAGGTGATCAGAAAATGTTGAACAGAGCATATCTCAGTTGTGGATGGAGTTATCGAAAACTTGTTAACTGATGAAACACTTCAAATTTTATCATAAACATTTTATTAGTTCAAAACTTTTTGATAGCTTTTTTGCCTTCGGAGATATCACCGTTCAAATTTGGTTCATCTTGCATAAACTTTGAAAAGACACATGCTAACATAAGATATTCACACCCAAGTGAAAATAACCGATGTAGAAAGAATTTTTGAGCGCCTTTTCCAATTTATTCATCATTCCACCATATATTCTATAAGTTTCAATTTGATAAAATCAATTATCAAGTTGATTCTTCTTGAGTAAAATTGAATGAAACTCCATATCTATTTTTGTGAATTCCATTAATTTCAAGAGTAAATACAAAACTTTTGTGATATTTTCCAAACTTGAAGAAACTCAATTCAATTCCTCATATAGTATTGCAACATGAGAGTCAGAGAAATACATATTCCAAAATTTATTTTCCGATAATTCATTCGAATAAACAAAAATATCCTAGAGGAATCTGGCAAAAATGAAAAAAAAAGTTTTCGAGTCGTTGTGGTTTTTTTTCTCACAATTGAACCATTTCGATGTCGAGTTTTTGAGAATTGGTAAATTGGCAGAATGGTGTTGACCGTAGAAAATTAAGCTGTTCTCGTACTCAAATTCTGACATTGTAGTCGTCCGGCAGTCACATCATACTTTTGTTGAAAAACCCAAACATCTGCAGAGATTGGCATCCAAAAGATATCAGAAGGCTGCTGCATCTTGTTTTGTTACACATTGCATCTCACCGACTAATCCGCGCAATGTAAATGTTTGGGTAACGCATCACGGAGATTTTTTTTTGAAATGTATGATATTTCTTTCTTTTTGTTGATAATTTTGACAGATATCTTAATATCACACTGCTTTTATTGTGGGCATTTGCCAATAAATTGAAGAGAAAAATCAGAAAAATCAGAATAATCGAAAATAGACCCACACCAGAGAGTCGAAAAGAACATATTGGTTTTTTTCCTGCGTACGAATCAGTTTTATAGTTGAAAAACCATATGGTAACATTTTTTGTTTTTTTTTCTGACTCATCAAAACATGGGTCTCCGTTTTTGTGTACATATATTTTCCAAGATTACGCTGTTACATTGTATACATTTCCTGCAGAAACATAATAGATTACCGAATTCAGTTCATTTGTTTTTTAAAAATTTTCATGAGTAGACCCCTGAAGGTTCAACATTTAAGAAAAATTTCTCATATGTGAAGAATGTTACACTACAAAAAAAGGGAGACAGAAAATACAATTTTTGGAGAAGCGAAGACCTGACAGTTTCGATGATTCACACGTTACACAAAATTGGCAGCCGCACAATTTATTTTCTGAAGAAAATTGAATCAGTCAGTTATTATACGATCCTCTGGTTTGGGTCTTTTTTGATTATTCTGAATTTCGTAAAAGTTCTATTCACTCAGCTGATGAAAAATTACGGAAATTGAGAGAAGGTTGATTTTTTCGTTCCTGCTTTACCAGTAGTGAGTTTTCTTAGATATCGTTGGAAATGTAAATTTATATGGTTCTCCAGTGTGTCGACGTCCTTTTCGAATCGCAGCTTCTATTGAAGTTTGGTTGGTTGGATAACTTACTACCACGGAAGATCACAGAACTGAATCAATACATTCGCTCCTTGGATATACAGTTTTACTGGAACGGTTGTAATGGGATGCTAGTGGAGAATCCGGAGCTGAGTTTGTGAGTTTTGTATATTTTGGAAGTTTCTAAAGCTATGTTTTTTATTTATAGGGATGAAACGGCGAGAAACCATTCATTCATCAACTTCATGATCAAAATCGGACAATATTCCAAGAGAAACCGAGTTCCTATCCAGAAGTACTTTGAGTTAAAATATAACATTAAACTATCTTATCCCCATATTCCCCTCCTCCGAGATTTTGACACTCATATGTATCCTCTCAAAATCATTCATGCACGTATTAAAGTTCATCAATAAATTTGTTTTCTCTGTCTACTATTCGATTGAAAAAATTCCTATCTGTTTGCCGCATCACGAGAAGCAGTTGCTCTAATGTTTACCCAAGTGACCACCAGCCTGACATGAAATGTAATCCAATATCTTTTTAGGCCGATATCTTTTTCAGGCCAATACCTTTTTTTAGGCCGATATCTATCTTTCTTTCTCCCCTTCCGTCCTCCCGTCTTGTTTCTCGTTATGAAGAGACGCAGAGGAGGGTGGTCGAGTTTCCCCAAACTCTTCCACACCAAATGAATACTTTTACCGTCGGCAGTTCTTATTTTCTTTCTTTTCCATCAGTTGTTCTGCCAATTTTGGCTGATACTTTTTTCAGGCCGATGTTTTTCTTAGGCCTATATCTTTTCAGGCCGTTGTCTTTTTTAGGCCGATATCTTTTTTAGGCCGATCTCTTTTTTAGGCCGATCTCTTTTTTTAGGCCGATATCAGTTTTTAGGCCGATATCTGTTTTTAGACCGATATCATTTTTAGGCCGATATCTTTCTTTGGCCGATATCTGTTTTTAGGCCGATATCTTTATTAGGCCGATATCTTTTTTTGGGCCGATATCTTTTTTTAGGCCGATATCTTTTTTTGGGCCGATATCTCCTCCAGATAGGCCGATATCTTTTTTTAGGCCGATATCTGTTTTTAGGCCGATATCTTTTTTTAAACCGATATCTTTTTTTAGGCCGATATCTGTTTTTAGACCGATATCATTTTTAGGCCGATATCTTTCTTTGGCCGATATCTGTTTTTAGGCCGATATCTTTTTTTAGGCCGATATCTTTCTTTGGCCGATATCTGTTTTTAGACCGATATCATTTTTAGGCCGATATCTTTCTTTGGCCGATATCTGTTTTTAGGCCGATATCTTTTTTTAGGCCGATATCTTTTTTTAGGCCGATATCTGTTTTTAGACCGATATCTTTTTTTAGGCCGACAACTTTTTTTAGGCCGACAACTTTCTTAGGCCGATATCAGTTTTTAGACCGATATCTGTTTTTAGACCGATATCATTTTTAGGCCGATATCCTTCTTTGGCCGATATCTGTTTTTAGGCCGACAACTTTCTTAGGCCGATATCAGTTTTTAGGGCGATATCTTTTTTTAGGCCGATATCTTTTTTTAGGCCGATATCTTTTTTTAGGCCGATATCTTTTTTTAGGCCGATATCCTTCTTTGGCCGATATCTGTTTTTAGGGCGATATCCTTCTTTGGCCGATATCTGTTTTTAGGGCGATATCTTTTTTTAGGCCGATATCTTTTTTTAGGCCGACAACTTTCTTAGGCCGATATCAGTTTTTAGACCGATATCTGTTTTTAGACCGATATCATTTTTAGGCCGATATCCTTCTTTGGCCGATATCTGTTTTTAGGCCGACAACTTTCTTAGGCCGATATCAGTTTTTAGGGCGATATCTTTTTTTAGGCCGATATCTTTTTTTAGGCCGATATCTTTTTTTAGGCCGATATCTTTTTTTAGGCCGATATCCTTCTTTGGCCGATATCTGTTTTTAGGGCGATATCTTTCATAGGCCAATGTATGTTTAGGCCGATACCTTTTTTAAGCCGGAATATATTATCTTTTTCAGCCTGATACATACACAGCCGACCCCCATTCCGTCTTCTCGTCTTGTCTCTCGTCATGAAGAGACGCAGAGGAGGGTGGCCGAGTTTCCCAAAACTCTTCCTCGCGGAATGAATATTTTTTTCCGCCGGCAGTTCTTATTTTCTTGCTTTTTCATTAGTTTTTATGCCAATTTTTGACGAAATATTTGATAAATCGTCAAATTCGTCACTTTTTTGATTTAGGAAAACCTAAAACGCTGTTTTTCGAAACATTTTTAGTGAGAAATATAAAAACTACATCTTTTTTTAGGCCGATACTTTTTTTTAGGCCGATATCCTTTTTCAGGCCGATATCTGTTTTTAGGCCGATATTGGTTTTTAGGCCGATATCTATTTTAGGCCGATATCTTTTTTAGGCCGATATCTTTTTTGGGTCGTTATCTTTCTTAGGCCGATATCTGTTTGGGCCGATATTTTTTTAAGGCTGTTGTCTTTTTTTAGGCCGATATTTTTTTTAGGCTGATATATTTTTTAGGCTGATCTCTTTTTTAGGCCGATATCTTTCTTAGGCCGATACTTTTTTTAGGCCGATATCCTTTTCCAGGCCGATATCTTTTTTTGGGCCGTTATCTTTCTTAGGCCGATATCTGTTAGGCCGATATCTTTTTCAGGCCGATACATACACAGCCGACCCCCCTTCCGTCCTCTCGTTTTGTCTCTCGTCATGAAGAGACGCAGAGGAGGGTGGCCGAGTTTCCCAAAACTCTTCCACGCGGAATGAATATTTTTTCCGTCGGCAGTTCTTGTTTTCTTTATTTTTCATTAGTTTTTTTGCCAATTTTTGACGAAATATTTGATAAATCGTCAAATTCGTGACTTTATTGATTTAGGAAATACTAAAACGCTGTTTTTCGAAACATTTTTAGTGAGAAAAATAAACTACCTCTTTTTTTAGGCCGATACTTTTTTTAGGCCGATATTTTTAGGCCGGGTTCGATTCCCGGTCGATGCAATTCCTTTTTTTTTTTTAATTAATTACCACTCTCTCAAGTTATGTCAATATGTTAACAAATCTTTCAGGAAAATCTCAAAAATGCAGCCTTCAGCAAAGCAATTTGTTCTGACGCATATCGTCGAAAAGGTTTCCGGCTTGACTGCTGAAAGCATTCAAGCTTCTCAGTCAGTTAAGCACTTCAATATTCCATGGTAAGTATCACAAAAGGCTTCAGAAAAAATGTTACCTTCTGAATTCCAGGAAAATCCTTTACCGCCATTCGGAACGACTTTTCACAATTGCTTTGTGCTGCTGTAAGCCAAGAACTGACAGAATATGGACGGCTGCCACACAAATAACATTCAAAATGATCTCAGTGAATGGAAATTATGAGTCGAAGACTAGACGCTACACATTTGCAAACGACAGTCAGGCCGGATGGTGTGGTTATTCGACTTTCGAATGGGCGATGTTTCTCAAAGAGTTCGCAGTTGATGACAAAATCATTCTTGAAGTGCATGTGACTATCGAATCAATGACTGGAATCGAGAGACCGGAGAAGCTGAAACACTTTGATAGAGCTGACAGAAAGTTCACAGATGTCGTTTTGGAAGTTGGCGAAGAGAATTTTCATGTTTCCAAAGTGGTTCTGGCTGAACAATCCACCCATTTCAAGCGTCGTTTGATGGACCACTCCAGGCAGGCAAAGCAGTCAGTTATAAACTTAGAAGGAGTCAGTTCTGAGGATTTCCAAGTGTTTCTGGAGCTGGTCTACATGGAAAACACATTGACAGGTACGTAGAGTTTTGAATTCTGAATCAAGGTTTGATTTAAGGCTTTGAATTAGTGCTAAATCGTGCACCCGCCCTTAGAAACTTTATATATTTCTCATTTCAGATAGCAACATCGAAGACGTTCTCAAACTGGTTGAAAAATATGAAGCAAAAAATCCGGGACGTCTCTGTGAACAGTTTTTGATTATGGACTCGAAGCATTCGCTGAAAACAAAGATGCAAATTGCGGAACAATACCAGTTCCAGAAGTTGAAAGTAGGATTTTAAAATATTTTTTAAAAGTATTATAATTCTGATTTTGCAGGCTCATTGCCTCTCCAACATGAAGTCTCGAGCCGACGTTCGTGCAGTGATGGGAACTGATAGCAGTGAATTGGATGCTCCACTCATGAGAGTTCTTTTAGAGAAGTTACTCCAACTAAATCAGTAGGAACTGCTCCTGGAAACTTCTACAACTTTTTCTCTTCAAATTACCTTCATCATTTTTCTATGGTCATCGTCGTCGCTTACTCAGTTGGTGAATAATTTTTGTGTAATGATTTTTTAACTGAAGTTTTCATTCAGTTTTGATTTTTTTAAATAAATTTTCAAAAAGCATTGTTTTTGTACTTGTTCGAAAGCTCTCATCATCCTGAAAAAGGGAAAAATATTGATAAAGGACATTTTTTTTTAATTAGTAACGGAGATTTTGTGAAAAAAAAAACATGAGTTCAACAGAGCGCGTTTGCATCGTCGTCTCCCTCTCCCCCATTTCCTCTTTTAGTTCCCCTCCTTCAGCGCCCTTTTTCTCTTTTTTCCGCAGATACGCTACTCATCTCACTGCATTCTCATCCCTATTCTTGGTCGCATCGGTGGTTTACTGGTAGAATGCACGCCTGCCATACGGGCGGCCCGGGTTCGATTCTGAGTCAATGCAATTGTCTTTTTCTGAATTCGAGTTAAGTCATATTAATTAACATTCTCTCGTATTATTTTATGATTAATAGCGATTATTTTTGTGAAGTTTTCACCCGAAAAAACGTGAGTTCAACAGAGCGTGCTTACATCATCGTCTCCTTTCCCCATAGTCTCTAATTCCAACTTGCGTCTAATCGTTTCATAGCTTCTTCACTTGACCAACACAACAAAATGCCTCTGAAGGACCCCGAATTAATGAATTCCACTGCCCAGAACTTTTAACTAGACCAACTTCCTTGTTTATTCCCACTAGAGAAAGAACAGAACACTGTTGTACATCATTATAAAATTTATCCATAAACATAATAGATAAAAATAGGAGATATATTAGATTTTCATACTAAAATCAAATTTTCACAAAATCACAATGTTACAATAACAATAAAAAAGAAAGTGGAAATTCATAATATGGACACTTCCGACCGTAACACTTATTATCTTTTTTAATGCATGTCACCAAACGGTCGGGACGATTTGTCATCCGGTCGAAGAATCCCTCACAGGATACACACCATATAACCTTAAATCCAGGGTTATGAAACTATGATTAGATTCTAGTGACACTTACAGAGTAGTTGATTAGGTACAAGCGTCTTTCGCATCGGCAAATCATGCAACGTTTCCGTTCAACCAGAGGCAGAAGCACTATTTACCAACAATTTTCAGCGAACTCCCATCCTTCCTGTGACCACTCATCGGTCCAGTCCGCTGAAATTGGATATTTTTTTCTATGAAATTATCTCTTATGAGCCCTCAATAACCTCTCAATAGCAAAACACTAAGCATTCTAATTACACAAACAGTCAACTCACAGTCGTCAGAATCAGAGTCCTCGTAGAATCTTGAAGACCGCAAAGAGCTTGCCAATGGTGACGCTCTTCTGAGACTCGCGGCGACGCTCATCTGAAGATTTGAAAATGAATATTAGATAATTTTGTTTTCAAAAACGTACCGAAGTGTTCATAGGACTCCATGTCCTCAAACATATTCTCATCTGAGTTCCCATCTGGTTCCGAAATCTCTTGGACTCTCTGGTCTTTTCGACTTCCGCAAAGTGTCCGAGAAGTTGTTGATCTGCCGCGTGACATAACTTATCTTATGTTGGTCGCCCTGAAATAATATGTTGAGTTGGTTTCTAAAACACATTTTTTTCTCATAAAAACCTTTTTTTTTGGTGAAAAATCATCGGAATCCCAGAAAAAAAATTATCAACCAATTTTTCTAAAAGTTGTGTTTTTTATGTTCCACCGGCTTTTTCAAATAATTTTCAACCAAAAAAATTGATCGAAAAATTCAGTTAAAAAAATTATTTTTCCGAATTTTCCGGCATATATAACTTGGAAAATAATTCTTCCGAATTTTTCTCTATCTTTTAGTCGAAAAAAAAATTTTTCCTCCAAAAATTTCACAACATTTCGATCAAAACGTCACTTTTCTGTTTCTAACTGGCGAACTCACCTTTTTATTTTTGATTTTTGAAAAAATCTGTTTTTGAACAGATTCAATTAGAAATTAGAAATAATAATGAAAAACCAGCTCCCTAAAATCCAAAGGATGCAGAATATCAACCAACCGTTCGCTGTTTGATGGTATGAGCGAGACGATTGATCAATGAAAAGGGAGAAGAGCGGAAAAGAGAGGTAGAGGGAAGAGAATCCAGAGAAAACAAGCACAGCACAGGCACTTTCCGACCGTGCCGGCCGGAGAGAGAAACGACGTATCGATTCGGCTCGCTAGTTGTGTGCCAACATTAGGAGGACTCAACGCGACGACACTGCGCATTCTCTATGAAGGGTAAAATTGGGGGGTTACGAATGAATTTGGAAGGTACTGTGGTAGAAATGAGTGTTTTCACGAGAAAATGTTTTTCTTACGTGATTTCGGAATTTGCTATTTATTGGTGGTCGGAATGTAGATGCTCCTGTGTGTGTATTTTGAAGTTTCTAGCCCTCACTGGAACCTGAGAGTCTGGAAAGCTTCATTTGAAATCGCCACGTCGACAATGCATTGCTAATAAGGGGCGGATCAGATCTTCAGATGAAGATTTCCAGACTCTTAGGCTCCAGTGAGAGCTGGAAATTTCAGAATTCACTGACAGAGACATCTACTTTCAAAACACCACTTTATTGAAATCAGAAGGTTGGGTCAAAATTTATTAAGATCAGGGGGAATAATCAGAATTCAAGAAGAAGATTTCCAGACTCTTAGGCTTCAGTGAAGGCTAGAAATTTCGGAATCCACGTACAGAAGCATCTGTTTTCAAAACACCACTTTATTGAAATCAAAAGGTTGGGTCGAACTTTCAGATGAAGAATTCCAGACTCTCAGGCTTCAGTGAGGGCAGGAAATTTCAGAATCCACTCACAGAAGCATTTACTTTCAGAATAATTTAATAAAATCAGGGGACGAGGTCAGCTTCCGAGATGAAGATTTCCAGACTCTTAGGTTCCAGTGCAGGCTGGCTATTCAGAATCAACTTGCAGAAGCATCTACTTCCAGAATAACAATTCATCGTAAATTCCAGACCAATATAAAAACATCATGCCCTTGTCAGTGTATCCAACGTTGACGGTAACAGAAAAGATGTTGCGTTGAAACGACTAGAAGTTTCCGGGAGAGCCATAAACGTTTTCAAATAGAAATCATAATGGAGGACTGCTGAATCTTGCTTCTTTTCTTGACGACCAAAAGGAAAAAGCTTCTGAAAGGACCCCAGAACTTCAAGATAGACCCATCGCCCCGTGTAACCCCATCATAATCAAAACAAAACACTGTTAAAATATATTCACAAAATTTATCCTAAGTGAAATTCGAAAAAAAATAAACTTTTAAACAATACAAATTAGTGGCAAATAGAAAAAAGCACAATAAAATCATAGAAAAATATCGTGTTATGGAATGTAAAAATTATTAGACATAAATAAAAATTAATTTCCTTAACGCTTCTGGTTCGGATCATCCGTGTACCCTTCGACTTACATTTCTTCAGAATCCAAGTGTCCCATCATACACTCCAGTTTCTCCTCGATTGTACTCGAATCCAGTCAACGCAGTTCTCACATCCTTCACGACGACGTCTCGAACTTTGTCAGGAGATCTGTAGAAGCCCACTTTTCTGGTAGTCAAATTGCTGTGGAAAAAGATCCAGTAGAAAAGAACAATCATCTCCTTTTGCTTCTCGGAGTCTTGCACATAAAGCATTTCTCTGAAAAAAAGATTTGAAACCTTGAAACTTCACAAAAAAGGCATAAAAACTCACACAAAATCTCTTTCATAATTAGTCCTTGTGGACACAATTCTCTCGTAGAGTACTCGGTACATATCCGTCCTCATATAGGGTATAATGCTTTCCAATCCGACCACAAGATTTGTCTGCACTTCGTCGTTCTCTTTGAAAGCGGCGACGCCATCAACGAACACTTTAATGCACTCCTCATAAGTTTCCTCGGTATCCTTAACGTCCACTTTCCTGATCAGGTAGACCTTTTGAAGGATAGTGTTGAGGAATCTGATTGTTCGTTCTTCATTGGATTAGGTTGCAATGTGGTATCTCAATGCGACAAGAACGTCCGCAATGAGTTCGCGGCCTTCTGCCACCAGTGTGGAAACAAATCTGAAACTAGCTTTAGTGCTGCAAATAGTCAGCATTAGCTCAAATTTTCTTAGAAAATTGCCACCTAGTACGTACCAGGGATGTGCGGGAAATTTCCTTTTTTTCTCGGTCGTTTGACTCGTTTTGTCGAAAAAATTTTCGGGAAATCGCGAAATTTTTCTCATGAAAATAACTGGATGCTTGTTGAATTTAGAATTGTTTTAAAAACATTATCAAAATTTTCAGAAGATTTCCGGTTTTTCCCGGTTTTATAGATCGGGAAAATCTTTTTCCAACAAATTTCCCGATGGGTCTTTCCCGCACAACCCTGGTACGTACACTTGGATCTTCAATCAGCCATCTTTGAACAGCATAGTAGAAAAATCGATAGTTTTTTCCCGAAAATTCGACAAAAATTTGGTCAAAAAGTTAGTTTTTGCTTTTTATTGTTTGCAAACCCCCTTACCTTGTTTAAAAGTTCATTTGAAAAATAATAGGAATATCAGAAAAAAAGTTAAATTAGAAATAATAAAAACAACCAGTTCCCAACATCCAAGGAAACAAGACGAATACTAAATGAAAATGAAGAAGGACGGGAGGGCAGAGAAGAGAGCGAGAGACTTCTCTCGATAGAGAGAAAGAGAGTGGCCTACATGTCAACAGAGCGTACAGAGGATACTTTTTCCGCCCGTCCGTCGCAGAAGAATTTGTGTGTAAATGGTGGCCTTTCCTACTCTTCTCGTTCTTATCTGATCGCGCGAACCGATGAACAGCGACACATCATCAGGTCGCTGTGTAAGTTTCTTGCAAAACAAGGTGTGTATATAATGGTCTTTCCTTTTCTCTTCTCCTGTACCTGATCGGGCAAACCGAGAGACGCAACCCATTTACATCACTCTGTATGCACTTTCCACTCCTTCCGAACCAAAGACCGTGCACGCGGATTTACCTATCGGTTCGCCCTACTAGTTGCGTTCTCTAGTTTCTTCATTACAAAATGTTTTAGTTTTGATCAATTCTGGCTAATTCTAGCAATTCGGAGAACTCAAATTGTAGCGATAAATTACTGTGGTACAGAACCTCAATTATGACAGAGGAAATATAATTCGGAACAAATAGAAAACTTTGAGGGGGCAGGTAAACTTAAAGATAAGAATCAAGATGGAAGACAATTGACTCTTGCTTTTTTTCTGACGAACATGGCAAGAACGTCTCCGAAATACTCGAAATCTACAAATACACTCTCCAGAAAATAAAACTAAATTGAAATGAAATTGATGATGATTTTAAAAAATCTTCTTGGATAATTGAAGCAGCAATAAAACATATTTTTGGTTTATAGAAAAAAGTATAAATAGGCATACTCCATCATTCTGATTACCTCCAACCCCATCATTTTCCTCATTGGCATCTTTTCTATCTTCTTGATCGAATTTTCAGTTAGATCTATTTTGCTGTTTCTCCCTACAATGATAAAACACAACACTGTTGTACATCATTATTAAATTTATCCATAAACATAATAAATAAAATTATAAGATAAATTATGTTCTTAACTTGTCCTAATCCTCTCTCCTGGCCAACAGCAGATGCATGTTCCGGTTCCTATACGCCAGGAGAACCGAATCCCGGTCATTATTGATATTCTGGCGTTTCTGAAACAGAAATTGATAACTAACGGAATTCCTGTTAAGACTAACCTCCACGAGACACTTTTCTGAAGTTCTCGACTTTTCACTTCTATCAATATGATCGAAGAACATCGCCTCCTCAACAAATCGTGCCCCACAGCTTCCACATTTAATTCTGTACAGACTCCTAAAAAAAATTTCAGAAACTTTTCAACGAAAAAATTGATTCTTACGTGTGTGCGGCAATCTGTTCCGTGTATTCTCCGACTGTTCCGACATGGCCACATGGACTACCGCCTACACAAGGGTAGGTGCATTTGAAGAACTGCTTTTCGGCATGTCCGTTACTGGAAAATATATTGTTTAGTATTGGGTACTTCGTATCCCCGCCGTGATCATAAAATTCTTCCCATTTGTACTTTTCCATTCGAAAATTCGACAAAATTTGATCAAAAAGTAACTTTTTGTTTCTATTTGTTTGCGAAACCCCTTACCTTTTTTAAAAATTCATTTCGGTAATAGGAATATCAGAAAAAAATAGTTAAATTAGAAATAATAAGAATAACCAGCTCCCAACATCCAAGGGAACAAGACGAACACTAAAATAGAAAATAAAGAAAGACGGGAGGGCGAGGAAAAGAGCGAGAGAGAAGAGATAGAGAGAAAGAGAGTGGCCTACGTGTCGACAAAGTGTACGAAGCGAAGGATACACTTCCCGCCCGTCCGTCGCAGAAAAATTGTGTGCGTGGAAGTGCTGGTCTGTCCTTCTTTTTTTGTTTTTATCTGTTCGGGCAAACCGGGAGGCAGCGGAACTTTACTGGGTCGCTGTGTACGTTCCTTGCAAAACGACGTGTGTGGCTTTTTCTTTTCTCTTCTCCCTTCTTTGATCTGGCAAACCGGGAGAGGCAACCAATCTTTCCATCACTGTGTATACATTTTCCAGCCTCTACGAACAAAAGACTGTGCGCGCGGGTTGACCTATGGTTTTTCCCGTGGGACTCATTGCTACGACGCTATATTCTCTAGTTTCGGACTTTTTCGAGCAATCTCGAGCGATTTGAAAAACTAGTGTTGTAGTGATAAGTTCTCAGAGTACAGAAGCCCGATTATGACAGAAAAAATGTAGTTCGGAATAGCTAGGAGATTTCGGGAAGGACAGAAAACTGTTCGGATGAGAACCGAGATGAAGGACAGACAACTCTTGCTTCTTTTTTCTGACGACGAACATGACAAAAATGCCTCCAATAAACCCGGAATCTTTGATTAAACTACCCAGAATATAGATTCGAATTCATACCGAGTTTATTATATTTTTAAAAATTTTCTTGAAAAATTAAAGCGGCTTTAAAAAACGACATGGTTTATAAAAAATTATAATTAGGCGTACTCCATCCTCCCGATTGCGTCAAACTTCTCCTTGATCGACAGTTTCTACGATTTTGCAAGAAAGTCTCCGCACTGTTGGAGCGCCACACCACAGTCCCATAACTTTGACATCCCCAGTACTCTGCTTACTACATCATCTGAAAGCTGTCATGCATTAGACAGAAACTGTATGCTGGAAAACTCACTATTCGATTTGTTCACTCCATGAAGAATCATTAAGACTTCTTTTTGACCAGTGTGCTTGGGATCCTTGAAGAACAAATCATAGAAGTGTGGGGAGTGCTTAGCGAGTGTCTGGAAAGCATCGGTTCAACTACTGTCTTTAGAGCCAAATATAAGCTAATTCACCATTTTGACACAGTAAAACTTCCTCCCCTTCCCGTTGATGACCACGTCGTGCGTGTTGGAATCCGGATAATCGAATCGAATGGTGTCCTCCGCCTCCGGAACAGCTTCATCTTTGATCTTTGGAGCCGGACCAGCATTGTCGCTTATCTTTAGAAAAGTTGATCTAGAAAAGTAGTGAACTGACTCAAGGTGTCCGATATTGTAACCCGGGGGGATAGGAATCTTAATCCGCTGAGACTGAAGTCTCAGCCCAGCTTTATCAGAATTTCAACATAAATGACCAATATTATAACCCAGGGCGTCAGGAAAAAAAGTTGTTTTTTTTCCCGAAAATTCGACAAAATTTTTGTCAAAAAGTTAATTTCTGTTTTTATTTGTTTGGAAAATTCCTCACCTTTTTCAAAGATTTGATTTGTAAAAAATATGAATATCAGAAAAAAAATAGTTAAATTAATAATAATAAAAATAACCAGCTCCCAACATCCAAGGAAACAAGACGAACACCAAATGACAATGAAGAAGGACCTGAGGGCGAGGAAAAAAGCGAAAGAGAAGAGAATTAGAGAATAAAGTGTCCTACATATCAACAGAGTGTACAAAGGATACACTTTCCGCCCGTCCGTCGCAGAAAAAATGTGTATAAGTGGTGGCCTCTCCTACTCTTCTCTCGCTTATCTGATCGGGCAAACCGAGAGGCAGCGGCACATCATAAGGTCGCTGTGCGAAAAAAACAGGCGGAAGTAAAAATTGGAAAAACGGATGTCGGAAGTCGGTAGTGGAAATTCAAAATTTTGAAGCTCAAAATCGACTTAAAAGTAGTGATTCTGTAAAAAATAAAGTTTCTTGCTACAATTTTTCTGAAAAAATGTTGAAAAATAGCCGGTGAATCAATTTTTTTGAAGACCTAAAACTTCGAACTTTCGTCTAAATTTTGTCCTCCAAATCGCGAGTAGGAACTCGGACGTTGGAAGTGAAATCCCTTCTCGACCTCCGTTTTCGGAATTTCAGTTCCAACTTATGACTTCCGTTTTTCAAATTTTCACTTCGCACAGCCTTGGAGTGCAATGAAGTCCAACGTGGAAAGCCTCTCGAATTCGGGTGAAGCTGCAGATTTTGCCGCCCACCTCAAAATCTCCAACGTCATTGAAAAAGAAAAAATTGTCAGTGTCAAAGAAGACATCATCAAATGAGAACATTTCCACTAGGAGCCTAGGAGCTCTGACTTTCAATGAGAAATGAATGAAGTTTTTTGGGAGGTTAATACAACACGAGTCTAAAAGCTAAACGGTTTTATTTTACGAGAACTCAGAAACGTTAAACATTAATACAAAACATTAAACAAAACAGCGGAGCTGGATCAAAAACGACAGATATCGGAACAACCAGAGTGCCGTCTAGCTCTTGCAGCTCCAAGTAGTTTTTGGCACACATGAGAATTGTCAAGTGAATTGGAATGCCTGAAATATTAGCTATAAAATCTAGAAAGTTAAACTTCAATTGACTCACTGAACAAATTGAAAAGTAGAGTGGAGGCTGTCGGATTCTCACTGGCTGGCAAGGATGTCTCTGTTTGCAAGTGTGAAGGATTTGAAGTACAGCAAGACCAAAAGGAAAAACACCACCTGAAATATTCTTATCATGATTACGTATCAGTAATTAATCACTCACTTCAATATTGACCCAAAACTGAAATCTTGCAGATGTTGTGTAAGCATCGGAGAGAACTCCAATCATCAGGCACAGGACACTACATCGTCTGGAAGCTGTCATGCATTAGACAAAACTGAAAACTGGGAAACTCACCATTCCTCATCTTTTTGAAGATTTGATTTGGAAAAATATGACTGATAGAAAAAAACAATTAGATTAAAAATAATAAAAATAATCAGCTCCCAACATCCAAGGAAACAAGACGAATACAGAATAAAAATGAAAAAGGACGGGAGGGCGAGGAAAAGAGCGAGAGAGAAGAAATAGAGAGAAAAATAGCTTTTATGTAAACAGAGTACACAAAGGATATGCTTTCCTCTCGTCCGTCGCAGAGAATATATGTGTGTGGAAGTGCTGGCCTGTCCTACTCTTCTCTCTCTCTCTTATCTGATCGGGCAAACCGAGAGGGAGCGACACATCACTGAGTCGCTGTGTAAGTTTCTTGCAATACGAAATGTCTATATCAGAGCTGTGCGGAAGTAAAAATTTGTAAAACTGAAGTCGGAAGCGAAATTCCAAAACGGAAGTCAGAAGGCGGAAGTCGGAACTAAATTTTTAAAAACGGAAGTCGAAAGCCGGAAGTGAAACAATACCTGGGATTTCGGTTGACGGAAGTCGGTAGTCTGTAGTGAAAATTCGGGAAGTTGAAGCTCAAAAATGACTTGAAAAATAGTAACTTTGTGAAAAATAAGGTTTCTTGCTATAACCTGTCGGAAAAAAACGTTGAAAAGTAGCCGGTGACTCAATTTTTTTAAAAACCGAAAAAGTTCCGTCAAAATTTTGTTCTCTAAAGCAGAAGTCGGAAGTCGGAAGATGGGATTCGGAAATGAAAAAAAACATCGAAAGTGGGAAGTCCAGAAGTCGGAATTCCGCACAGCTGTGGTGCGTAGTATCCAGATTGTGGTTGAAATGTGCAAAATTGTGTTACTTCATATTTTTGTGTTAAAAATATTTGATTCTCTCTCCACAAGAAACGGAGATAGCTCGAAAAATCTCGAGACTTCAGAGGTACAACCCAATTATTTTTTAGCACTCTATCCTCTGATTGGGAGATACTGATGATTCATCAGAACAGAGATTTTTTCTCATTTTTCAGATTATTGAAAAAAATACAGATTTGAAAAAAAACTTTATTCAGCCATTCAGCCAATCAAATAATATAATAAATTTTTGTCCATAGCTTCTTTCATATCGTCCATCTGGCTTCACGGCCTTTCCTGAAAAAAATAGACCAGTTTCATATTTTTCTAGTATCCAAATTGATATCATTTCCCTCCCACCCCCAGATAAAAACTAACTTACTTCTTGAGGACAGGATGATCTTCTTTGATTTCTTTGTACTTCGGAAGCATTGATAGCAACTGACAAGATTTGCTCCACTGCAAAATAAGAGAGGTTTCAATTTTACTGTTTCACATTTTTCAATACCTTTGTGTTGAGCAGCTCCCCGTTAGTGTAGATTTTATTGTTTCCCTTTTCTAAATAGAAGACGTTAACCTAGATAAATTATATATTCGCTCACCTAGTATCACTACATGCCGGGAGTCCAATGGGAAGATGAAATATCTTTTCAAAATGTCTGCTGTGAATCCAAATAGTCGTTGTCTATAGACCTCAAAGATAAATACGTTTTTCGAAACTTTCAAAACTTACTTGAACTTACTTCTAGAGAATAAAAACAAAGTCGTCATCTTGTTTTCCAATTCTGATGACAACTTTTAAGCCTCCGATCTGAAAAAAATAATTTTTCACGGACTTTCCTTGAACAATTTACCTTGATAAGGTCCTCGGTGGATCCGTCAGACGCTGTTTCGGACGAATCAAAGAGTTTCTCCTGGAATGAGAAACCGACAGTGAGAAGAAAAGTGAATTAGAATGTTACGCCTCCCATTTACTTTTTCCATAACCTTCATTTCACAAAATCACTGTCGCAGCTCAACATGAACGGAAATAAAAGAATATTTAGGTAGAGGTTGAATTTCAGTTTTTCATTTCTATCGTAGTTAGATAATTGCTTCGGGAATGATGAAAACTAGTTTCATAACATAAGGATCTCCTAAACGGGAAACATAATTTTTTATTTTCATTCAAAAAATTCAGACAGTCTGCCCAGATTATCAAACTACGTACATAAAAATTCATGGAAATTACTCACCTTGTTGGAGAATCGCTCAATTTTTCATGAAGAATTAGTAAAAATTAGAAATAATCAGGAATAATCAACAGCTCTCCAATTCCGGGAACGCAGAGTTTGTACATAGAATTAACATATAAAATTCGAAACAATCAGAAAAAGGTAGCCCTCCAGACGGGAAAGCATATATTTGCATCTAACCCGTCTAATTCGCACGTGAGCCGCCCAACACTAGGCATGGCCCAGAGGTGCACCCGTAGTAGTGCTAGAGACTGAAATGAAATGCTGGGGGAAAAGGGGGGGGGCGGGGTGAAATAAGAAGGAGATTGGGAAAAGGTGAAATTGGAAGTGAAGGAAAGAAAATTAGGGGGTTATATGAATGCTCACGAGTATTATGGACTTGAGTATTATATTTCAAATTGAGCAAAGAGGAAAACATAATTGGGGGGTTTACGTCAATGCGAAATGTGAAACCTGCTTTGTAATTTCATGAAGTTCATAGTATCAAAATGATTCTGAGCAACGTACACCTTCACTTTATTATAACCCAGAACTGAAAGATAACAATTTTTCTTGTGGTTTGTGACCATACATCAATGTGGGGATGACCTGAGTAAACTGCACACTTTTTTCTCTAGAAAAATTATCAACAAAAGAGCTGTTCGTTTGCATTTTGAATTAGCATAACTTTTTCTGTTTTTGGTACGTTCGCGTTTATCAAACTTTTTTAAGGCGCTGTTTCCATAGAAACTCAGTGTTCTATTGCAAGCTGTGGTACTAGTTTTGCTTCTCTCAGTTCTGAAAGTGATGAAATCATAACTCAACCCGGAACAAAACTAATTTTGTAGTTACAACGGAAGTTTGCAGTCTCACAAAGTCACAGATCGCTATTAATGCACAGTTTTCACACCAAACCCAACTGGAAAACTGGTCCACCAAAACTTAGGCCGACCATTCGAGCAGATTATTTAGGTGAATTTTCATGTCTGTTCCAGATTCACAGTGGAGCACAAAAAATCAGCGCGTGTCTAGTTCTTTTATGACATTGTATTTATAAGTATCTTACTGTTCACATTTGAACAAATTCGCTCCAGAAACAAGAAACGTTTTCTTGTGGAGAGTGGGACCGCATAATAATGTAGTGAAAATCATAGAAAGAAAATATTTATTGGAGGAGGTTTATTGAAAATGATAAGAGCTTTTGGACAATAGCTTTCAAATGAAGTATTCCATGATTGTAACTCCAATGTTTTCCGTAGAAGTTTTGTCTAATTATTGTTGCTTTTCTAATTTTTTTAGCTGCTCAAGGAGTGAAATGTAGCTACGGGAGGACTCTGCGAGAGAGTAAAATAAACAACTATGAAATTTATGTTAGACGTACATTTTAGCATACTCAGTTTTGAACAAACATAACAGTTTCACTACATAATCAGAAGAAAGGATAGCTGTTTCAACGACTCCAGTTTGGTGTTGATTATATTCCTCATCCTCCTCGTGATCGGATTGTTCGTCATCGGAGGGATCGACCACTCGGAGCCGACGTCTTGGTCTGACAACCACATCCTGAAAGTAGGATAGGGTTAGACGGAGTCGGGTGGTTTTTGGAGAATGGTTGTAAAAAAAGTCAGAAAAAAAGGTACCGATGCTTGGGAGTCCGGAATCTCAGCGACTTCATTGTTCATGGCTAGTTGAGTGGCATCCTTTTCCGGGGTTTTCACGACAGACTGAAAAGGGATAGCATGAAGTTTTGTTATTTTGAGGTATTTTTTCAAATTCGTTTAAATGAGTTCAGGTTTAAACAAAAGAAGACTTACCAGCGTGATTCCTCCGTTTGTGCGGCGAATGCTTATTTCCATTGGATCCTTCGTATGCATTAACTGGTGAATGGCACTCATCATGGCCGACTCCACGGTTGGCTCTAGAGCAGCTGGAATGGCAATTGTTGGAAGAGCCAGATTTTCTTGTGGGGCCACGACCATCTGACCGTTTTCAGCATTCTGAGCCTGGAGGGCATTGTGAGCAATTGGAGCTTCCGTAAGTGTATTTGTTGGAGTCAAGAATCTTGGAGCCGCCCTTTCGTGAACATCCTGATCAATAGGCTCCTGTTTCGGTTCTAGGAGTGGAGGCTGTGCAACTTCTTGCTTCATCATTGCGGAGAAATCTGTAGCTGGGGGTCTCTCAGAGGCCCCACGATTCCTTGGAGTTGGAGCATGAGCATTATCAGCTTGAAATTGGTCGAAAGAATCTGGGGTTCCATTGACTGGAACTTCTGGTCCTTGAACTCGTCCTCTTTCTCGCATCCGGGCAAACAGTTCCTCCCGAGTGTACGGCTCGGCTCCTCTTGGAAAGCAGTCGAAGCTGTCATCCTCATCCGGAACTTCCTCCTTGATTTGAACTGGTCGTGGTGATGTTGGTGTGGGTGGGGCTTGAACTGGTGGAGGGGCAGGTACTGGAGCTGGTCTTCCAAGCCAGGAGAAGTCTTTTGGCGGTGTTGTTGGGTATTTGACCATTCTTTCTGAATATTGGGCAAATTTAATATGAGTTTTTGAGGGGTTCCAAACTAGCATGGGCGAAAAAAACAAGCTTAAAAAAGAAAATTTCAACATCTCATTGGTAAAATTTTTACAGAAGTCAAAACGCCCCCAGTACCTACAAAGAAAAAAATTTCCCGTTCTTCTCCTCCCCACGTGGCGCTGGGTGCAAAAAGTTGCAAACAAAAAGTCGGTGGAGAACAGTGGAAGAAGAAGAAAAAGTAGTCAAGTGACCGGAGACACAGGCAGTGTCAGAGAGAGAGAGAGAGAAAAAATCAGTTGTTTGTTTGAATGGTTTGCAGGTGGACGAGAGGAAAAAAGTGATTGAAAAATTGCAAGGTTAAAATGGAGGAAAGGAAGATTTGGAATGGAAAGTGGTGTTTTTTGAAGGTTTCATGAATATTTTCTACCTGGAAACAGAAAAAGAAATCGGTAAATTGTAATGGAAAACTCCCGAGTTTCTCTAAACTGGGTCTGAAAATATCAAGATAATTAAAGCTAGGTGTCATTAGCTTATCATTTAAAAATGGTAACTCAACATCAAAAAACTACATATGCTACAAAAATTGACAGAAGTCAGGAAATCGAAAAGGTGTTATCAAAAGTTAGAGAGAATCTCGATGAAACTTGCGAAATTGCATACCCCATTTTTTAAGTTCATTTACTTATTTGACAGATGTATCCATTCTCTCATGTAACACAAATTGTTTTCTCTCTAATTTATTTTATTGCGAAATACTCTAGCCCTCACTTGAAGCCTTATCTAATCTTATTCATCCAGGATCCTCCTCGTGGTCTTCTTTCTATTTTGCATATTTTTTCTCTCAATTATCGCGATTCTCGCGGTGGTGTATAATCAACCACATCAATTTCACATTACAATCAGAAAAACTAGCGGGCTACTTTAACGACTCCAGCAAGAAACCTATATCAAGAGGGATATAGCTGGTTTCAACCAATTTAGTGTCAAACTCACCGATCTTCAGTCTGCACGAACTCCAAAAAAATTGTTGGTGAGCTGTTGGTTTGGTTGCTGAAAAAAAAAACAAAAGTTATCATTAGTTTTTACTGCTTCAGAAAAAAAACTCACCTTCCATATTCGAAGTCTCGAAAGAATAAGTTTAAACTAGAGATAATCAGAAAAATAGTCCCAAAATCCATAGGGACAGAATAGTCCCAAAACACATAGAGACAGAATTATTATTATTGATCTCGACCATACCATCACTCACATGCCAGGATGGTATGGTCGAGACGAGTAATGAATGGGATCGACGAATGAGGGAGGTTACAATTCGAGGGACAATTAGAAGGATTAAGAAGAGAGGGCACAGAGAAAACAAAGATTTAATACAGCGCAGGTGTTTTCCACCTGTTCTTTGCAGAAGAACGTCTGTATGCTGTGTATTCATTTTGTCTTATCCGATCAGGCATCTCGACGTCGCGACTCATCATTACGTCACTGCATAAGAACCTTTTACGCTCTCCACAAAGAGGACTGCCGGTTTGCCTGCTGTTGGTGGTAATTAGCCTCCCTCTCATCGATCGATTCACTTCCTCGAGGTGGTCGACCGCTGAGTAGGTTTCATTGTCTCACTTGCAGAAAAATGCCTGAAGAACCTGCTATTCATCGTTTCCCTCTTCTTCGTCTTCCATATCTATGCATTGAAGCTATTATCCTGAATTCAGATGTTTGTAGTTTGTAAGATATTTTATTTGTTTCATGTTCTTCATTTTCCAACTTTCATAGGCTTCATTTCTCCTTGGTCTCCAAAAGAACCAATCAATTGGTGGAATATTCCAAATCCCCCGTTTCCTCTATCAAAATGTTTTTCGATCAGGATCCGACTATCATTTTTTTGCCGATGAATTTGGCATTCAAGATCGGCAGGAGCGCATATTATCTTGAAAGATTGATGAAATTATTCAAGTGTTCAATAGACTATCTCGATATTAATGCGGACTACCTATCAGATTTTATAGATGCTAGTTTTAGCTTCAACGAAGTGAAGAAACTGGCCATCAGTGGAAAGAAAGAAATTGAGAATGACAAGCTAAAATATCTAGTTGAACGGTTTGAAGTGAGCGAGGCATTCATTCTGATGTGCCCCGTTTCTAACAGTTTTCACTGCAATCCTAAACTGTTTGACGCCAAAACCCTAATGCTTATGGGGGGCAAATCAGCTGGCTGGATAACCGGAAACTATTTATCTCAGCTTGGCAATATTCGTATACTTCACATCGATTTACCCCAGTTTGGGATGGAAGATTTCGTGGAATTCATCACTGGATGGTTTCAATCTATAGAAAAAACCAACCTGAAATCGTTCATCACATCATTCAAAAACCCATTCCCCCCACAGAATTTGGTACTTGATCATTTGCAACCGATGCCATGGGATCCGGAGAGAAGACCAGCTGGAGTTTTGTAAGTTTTTTGGTTTGCTGTCAACAGTTCATATGTATTTATTCCAATTTACAGTTTCCAAAATATGAACGTGCTATCTGATCTCTCAGAAGGACTAGACATTCTACGCAGCGATGGGCAGTTGGCAACGATTCTTGCTGACGCTAATCGCGTTTTATTCCATGTGTGGTCAGAGCGTGAAATGAGGGGTCTGCCCTATGAATAAATGAACGTTTTTGTTACAGTTAAATGTGCTTCGTCTCATTCAAGAGCATGTTCTTGTCTGAAAGATTTCAAAAGCAGAATTTCCTCTGCTACCAATTTTTCTGTTCTTCCAACCAAAATGAAGTTGCTCATTGTTTTTATGCAATTCCTGTTCTTCCTCAATAAAATTCTTTTCAAACTCACTGAGAGCTTATTTACCCAGACTTCAGTTTACATCAGTGCATCAAAACGGATCAAGGCCAAGATTTTGGGGTTTCGGGGTGAGAAGTCTGCTGGATGGCTGTCCGGAGGCTCTCTATTGCAACATGTCTTACAGATGCCAAAAATTCTAACCCCCTTGATTCAATCCAAATAAGTACAGAAAACAGTAGGCGTTAACGTTAATAACTTAAAACACCCCAATAAGAGTTTCCATGATCAAAAATGTAGCGAAAGAGAATGATAAATAGGAAGGCAAAAATGATGAACTTTTGATCTTCACCGCAACAAGAACCCGATGAACTTTTGATTTTAACCGCAATGAAAAATTTGCAAACAAAACTATAGACGCCATTTCGTGGTTTCTGAGAATGAAGTTTCACAGTAATAACGGTTAGACATGTTGTGTCTTGATTCTGGACACTCGAAGAACTCGCCATTTTTGAACGAATGGAAGAACGAGGCGGGGGATAACCATGGGTTAACTGTTCTTTAATAAATCTCGCAACTTCTGAATCTCATCCTGGAAAGCGAATTTTAGAGGGACACGGCATGTGTTTCGGTTGCCTCTAAAGCAATCGAAAAGCAGTTCGAACATTTCATCAGTTGGAATTGTTTTGATAGCTCTTAAGACACTTGATATACTCTGCTCTGACCATACAATGCTGGGTGTGCTTGATTCACCATTTATGGGAGTTTAATTATGAATATTCAGATGATAAGTTTTATAATAATTGATAATAGGTAATAATCAAAAAGTCGCAAGGGGTCATGCATTGGGGAGAATTATAGAACAATCATGCCTGTGAATAATGCCTCCTCGTGGGTGTACCTATGAAGCTCAGTTCCGACGGTGCTGAGCATCTTTGTGGAGCTTTCTGATGCGGCGGTTGTCCAGTTGTCGAGTACGTAGAATTGGGAGAAGATGTTTTCAGCTTGCATGTTGGTCTAGAATAAAGTTGGATCGACGGAGAGGAAAAGAAATTGATTAGAACTTGTAAACTATTTGAATAGCTTCCCAGAGTTTATTTTTTGTGATTTATTTCAATTAGGTTATGAATAAAACAGACTCACTTTTCCATCGACAATGTGCTTCCAAGACTATATGCTCTAATTGCGACGGTGTTCCACATAGAACATTCTCTATTGAACCGGAATGTTGCAGACGATACCCTCAACTTCCTCGTCGTTTCTGAAAAAAAGAGTTTGTAGCATTACAAAATAGTGAACCTGCTATCTGATGTTGTCAGATAAATAACAACTTTTCGAAAAAGTCTGACTAGCTGATAGCAGATAGCAGAAAATAGAGAATTAGAGCATTACGCTCTTCAAAATCCTTTTTCTATAACCTCCGTTCCACAAAACCACTATCACAGCTCAAAAAATAACGAGGATAAGATGATATAGAAATTGAGGTTGAATTTCCGTTTTTCATTTCTATGAGGTTGGATAATTTCTTTGGAAAAGATGAAAAAAAAAGAAAAAAATGTTTCCCATCTTCATAAATAAAAATGGTTGAGAGTCTGCTCAATACGTATTTAGAAATTCATGGAAATTACTCACCTTGTTGGAGAATCGTTTAATTTTTTATGAATAAATACTAAAATTAGAAATAATCAGGAATAATCAACAGCTCTCCAATGCCGGGAAAGCAGGGCTTTGTACATGGAATAAACATATAAAATTCGAAACAATCATAAAAAGGTAGCCCTCCAGCCGGGAAAGCATATAATTGCATCTAACCCGTCTAATTGGCACGTGAGCCGCCCAACAGTAGGCATGGCTCAGAGGTGCACCCGTAGTAGTGCAAGAGACTAAAATGAAATTGTTGGGGGAAAAGGGGGCGGGGTGAAATAGGAAGGAGATGAGGAAAAGGTGAAATTGGGAGTGAAGGAAAGAAAATTAGGGGTTATATGAATGCTCACGAGTATTATGGACTTGAGTATTATATTTCATATTGAGCAAAGAGGAAAACATAATTGGGGGGTTTACGTCAATGCGAAATGTGAAACCTGCTTTGTAATTTGAAGAATTTCATAATATCAAAATGATTCTGAGCAGCGTACACCTTCACTTTATTATAACCCAGAACTGAAAAATAACAAATTTGTATGTGTTTTGTAACCAAATATTTATGTGGGGATGATCTTGGTAAACAAAACGATTATTTTCTCCAGAAAAAATTTCAAAAAAATTGTTAGTTTTAAGTTCGAACTCGCCTAATTTATCCTGTTTCTGGTACGTTCGCGGTCACCAATTTCGTTTTCGGCTGTGCTTTCATAGAAACTGATCGTTCTATTGCAAAATGTGGAAATTGTTCTGCCTTTCTCTAGTTTGCGGTCTCACAGAATAACAAACATACAATGCGGGGTGTGCTTAATTCACCATTTATGGAAATTCAATAGTAAGTATTCAGATGATAAGTTTTTATTAATTAACAATAGGTAACAATCAAAAAGTCGCAAGGGATCATGCACAGTTCTGAGCGTCTTGATGAAGCTCTCTGATACGATGAATGTCCAGTTGTCGAGTACGTAGCATTGGGAGAAGATCTTTTCAGCTTGCATGCTGGTCTAGAATTTAGTTGGGTTGACGGAGAGAAAGAGAAATTGATTAAAACTTGTAAACTATTTGAATCGCTTCCTAAAGTTTATTTTTTGAGATTTATTTCAATATGTTTATGAATAAAACAAACTAACTTTTCCATCAACAATGTGCTCCCGAGATTATGCGCTTTGTTTGCGACGGTGTTCCACTTGGGACATCCGTGCCTCAACAGGGTTATCGTAGACGATCACCTTAATTTCCTCAGCCATTCTGAAAATAAATGAGTTCGTAGCGTTAAAAAATAGTCAAACTGCTATCTGATGTTGTGACATGAATAACAACTTTTCGAAAAGACTGACCTAATGATAGCAGTGAAAAAGAAAAGTGCAACAGAAGATTACGCTTTTCAACTTTCTTTTCACATAACCTTCGTTTCACAAAACTACTATCACAGCTCAACCGATAGCGGAAATGGGAAAAATAAAAAATGAAGTTGAAGTTCCGTTTTTCAGTTATAACGAAGTTTAATAATTATTTTGGAAATGATGAAAACTAACTTCATAACAAAAGGGTATTCTGAACTGGAAATATATTTTCCCATCTTCATAAAAAAAATTTGAGATTCTCACACTACGTACAAAGAAGTTTATGAAAATTACTCACCTTGTTGGAGAATTGCTCAATTTTTCATGAATAATTAGTAAAAATTAGAAATAATCAGGAACCATCAACAGCTCTCCAATACCGGGAATGCAGGTCTTTGTAAATAGAATAAACATATAAAATTCGAAACAATCAGAAAAAGATAGCCCTCCAGACGGGAAAGCATATATTTGCATGTAACCCGTCTAATTGGCACGTGAGCCGCCTAACACTTGGCATGGCTCAGAGGTGCACCCGTAGTAGTGATAGAGACTAAAATGAAATTGTTGGGGGAAAAGAGGCGGGGTAAGAAGAGAATGTGAGGAGGGGAGTTGGAAGAGAGGAAAAGATAATTTGTGGGTTGACGCTAATGCGTGCTCACGAGATTCGTGACGAAATCTAATATATTTTGCCGTGGTTTCTCGTGTGAAAAAGGGGGCGGGGTGAAATAAGAAGGAGATGAGGAAAGGGGAAAATTTGAAAAGAAGGAAAGAAAATTAGGGGGTTAAATGAATGCTCTCGAGTTTCATATGGAATTGAGTATTATATTTCATGTTGAGCAAAGATGAAAATATAATTGCAGGGTTGACGTCAATGCGAAATGAAAAGATTGTTTGTAGTTTGAACGTGATGTTATAAACATGATTTAGAGCAATGTACACCTTTATTTATTGCAACCCAAAACTGAAAAATAACAAATTTGTATGGGTTCTGTAACCAAATATTAATGTGGTGATGATCTTGGTAAACTAAACTATTTTTTTCTTCAGAAGAAATTCCACAAAAAACTGTTAATTTTAATTTTGAATTCGCCTAATTTTTCCTGTTTCTGGTACGTTCGCGGTCACTAATTTTGTTATCAGCTGCGTTTTCATAAAAACTAATCGTTCTATTGCAAAATGTGGAAATTTTTCTGCCTTTCTCTAGTTTGCGGTTTCACAGAATCACGGATCGCTGTGAATACACAGTTTTTACACCAAACCCAACTGGAAAACTGGTCAAACAAAACTTAGGCCGACCATTCGAGCAGATTATTTAGGTGAATTTTCATGTCTGTTTCAAATTCACAGTGAAGCACAAAAAAATCAGCGTGTGTCTAGTTCTTTCATGGCATTGCATTTATTAGAACCTTACTGTTCACATTTGAGCAAATTCGCTCCAGAAACAAAAAACGTTTTCTTGTGGAGAGTAGGACCGCATAATAATGTAGTGAAAACTATTAAAAAATTCATTGGAGGAGGTTTATTGGAAACCATGGTAAGAACTTTTGAACATTATCAGTTTATCTCAACAATCCTCTTTCTTAATGAAATATTCCAGGATTGTAACTCCAATATTTTTCGTAGAAGTTTTTTCCAATTATTGTTTCTCTTCTAATTTTTTTAGCTGCTCAAGAAGTGAAATGTAGCTATGGGAGAACTCTCCGAGAGGAAATAGACAATTATGAAATTTATTCGGCGAAAATTCAAAATGAATGGTACATGGACAAACAGACAGACATTTCTATTGGCATAGACGCTCCAGCTCCTCAAGAATCATCTTCTTCTCGGCACAGCTAAACCATTTGACGTTGCCCTCGTCCGTGTTATCCTGGGCTTTTGGTGCCTTCTTTTCTTCTCTCTTCTACTCCTCCTTCTTGGCATATGACCACATTGCGCTCCAAAGTTCTTGGAAGAGGTTATCAAAGCCACAGAATTTATTCGCGGCGCAGAAGTCTTCGAGTTTTGACATCCTGGAAAAAGGTAGGTACTTATTATGGCAATCAGTATAAAACGAAGTTCTGGCCGAAGATCCGACAATTTGACGACCCCGATACCTCACCACGAAAACTACCGTATAAATTTGATCGCTACCGTAAGACATATCAAATTTCATCGACTTCCATCGACTTTTTGGCTCTTCCTCAGAGAAAAAAAAGACTTTTTTTCGAATATTCTAACGGTAGTAATACAATTTATACGGTAGTTTTCGTGGTGAGATATCGGGGCCTTCAAGTTGTCGGATCTTCGGCCAGCACTTGCTTTTATAGCGATGGAATTCTCGGAGAACTTTAAAAGAACTGAATAAAAGTGAAATTTTTTTCGGGAATCCGAACTTTTTGGCATGAAGGAGAAGAACGAGCGGAGTCGAAAACTAAAAGTGCGTGTTCAGAGGGACCTATATACCCATTGTAATCAGAGAATTTTAAATATACTAATGCCATCGCGAATTACTGAACCCCAAAAAAAACTCACTCGAATTGTCTCTCCACATACTTGTCCATCAAGAAGTTGCCACCGATCACAATCGGATCCTCCGGAGTATACACAAAGTGTAAGTACCCCGAAGGAACCATTGCCGTCTGCCCCTCACGGATTTCGATTCGAACCCATTGATCGAATAGCATATCCCCGATCCACTCATCTTCGAATTCGTGCCGCTCGATTTTCTTGTACAGCTCCAAGTTTTCCGGTGTTGGTGGTGCGACGTAGAAGATTTTTCTTCCCTGGAAAAAAAATTTTTTTCGGGAAGCTGGGTGAAAAACACGTACTTTGATCACATGGTAGAACACCAAAGTTCCAGAGAAATCCTCATGGATGTCCGTGAAGCTGCCGGAGATGGAGATCAGTAGAAACTTCTGGAACTTGGGCATTGTTTCCAGCTGGTTATCGATCTTTTCGATATTTCTCTCGATTTTCATCTTGACTGGTTGCTGTCCTCAACTTCCGTCCCAACTTCTTCTTCAAGTCCTCCAGCGCCTTCTTCAGTTTCATCACCATTGAGTAGGTCTTGACGAATGCAGGCTCTTCGAATGCCTCTCTGAGTCTGGAATCAGGAGAAGTTAGGCATTTTTAACAGGATTTTTTGATGGCAAGTACTCAACTGCTATGGGTGTGATCAACTGCTATAAATTGCTATTCAGCTACTGTAACCATAGCAGTTGAGACATCAAGAGTGGCGAAAATAGCAGTTGATCCATAGCAGAAGAGCCAAATATAGCAGTTGAAACAATAGCAGTTACCAAATAGCAGTTGATCACCCCAATAGCAGTTGAGTATCTATCGGATTTTTTCGATTCATAAATATATCGGAATTTAGATCTTGGTAAGTTCTAAGCATCTGGATTCACTATCAGACGATTTTCTGGTGCACGGCCCGGGCACTGGGGCAGCCTAGGTTGGTCTGACGCGTAGACCTCACCGAGATCTACATTTTGATATATTTATGGGCTCATATTGTTAATTTTGGAGGAAGTTATTGCTGGACCCGCACCGGACCCCCACTAAGACTGAGCCGAGGCTGTCAAAATGGCGGCCGCGGCCGAAATCGGGACTCTGGATTTTGTTATTCCGCTGCTCGGAAGTTATGGCGGCCTAGCGGCCCGGCCGAACACGGCCTTCCACAGCCTAAGGCCGCGGCCGCCCTTTTGACAGCCGTGGACTGAGCTTATTTCAAACTATTCAATGTCCAACTCACCTGTCTTTGGTCTGAGCAAACTCTAACAAGAGCATATTGTAGATGGTGGTTCTCACTGCTTTCCCGAACTCATTCAACAACTTGCTCAACGTCATTAACTCAGGTAGCTGTGTGTTGCTGTTGATCACCGATAGTTCCTTGTCTGTTTCTGAAAAAATCATTATGAAATCATGGAAAAAGATCAATTTCAGTCTTACTAATGTTGTCGCGGACTGTATCGAAATCCAGATCTTCTGGCATCGTCATCCCGAGCCCCTCCTTATTCTTAAGAGGCACTGTCTGTACCAGTGGGAATGTGCCAGGCACAGTTGCAAAAAGTTAATCCGTTCCAGACGAGTTTTGAACCATGGAAACACACATGGAAGTGATTTCCAAAAAGTTTGCTAAAATTTGGATTTTTCGATTTTGGCTGAAATTATAGCCAAAAATCGACTTTTCAGGTCGAAAATTCTAAAAATTTCAGTTTTTGAGATTTCTTTCCCAAAAGTTTAGGGGTACATTAAGATCCATTTAGGCGCATTTTGAACAAATTTGGGCTTCTAGAATTATTGGGAAGTGGAAAAAACACCTCTGAGATCACGGTTTTTTGAGTTTTTCTCGAAAATTTTGAATAGCGGGGGTATTTTTAACTAACATTTTCGGATTCCCCATGCAATTTAAAGCAAAAATGTCTCTTGGACCAAAAAAAGTTAGGAGGACGATTTTGAGTTATGATCATTTTTTCGAAAAACAGCAAAGGGTCCCCCCTTATGAAAATTTTTTTTTCGAAAAAAAATGAAATTTTTTTTTTGTCCCAATCAACAAAATTTGTCTTTGTCTCTCCATAAAAAAGCCACTCACAATTTTTTAGATGCCGGAATGGCGTTTCAGCCAAGTTATACCATAAAATGCCCGCTGACTGACTAAAGCAGCATAACTCTGTTCAAACAGGTCAAAATGAGCTCAAAATTTGTGGTCACATCATATTTTGGCTCTTTATTGATTTACTATCCAGAATAGGAGTTTTTGAAATTTTTCATTTTTTCGAATTTTATTACTTCTACCACATTTTGGTGATTCTCAAAAAAGTCGTCATAACTCAAAATCGTCCTCATATTTTTTCTTGGTCCAAGAGACTTTTTTGTGGCAAATTGCACGGGGAATCCGAAAAAATTGTTGAAAATTACCCCTTCTGTAGAAAATTTTTGAGAAAAATCGAGATTTGTGATTGAAGCGGACATTTCATGGTATAACTTGGCTGAAACGCCATTCCAGCATCTAAAAAATTGTGAGTGGCTTTTTTATGGAGAGACAAAGACAAATTTTGTTGATTGGGGCAAAAAAAAAATTTCATTTTTTTTCGAAAAAAAAATTTTCATAAGGGGGGACCCTTTGCTGTTTTTCGAAAAAATGATCATAACTCAAAATCGTCCTCCTAACTTTTTTTGGTCCAAGAGACATTTTTGCTTTAAATTGCATGGGGAATCCGAAAATGTTAGTTAAAAATACCCCGGCTATTCAAAATTTTCGAGAAAAACTCAAAAAACCGTGATCTCAGAGGTGTTTTTTCCACTTCCCAATAATTCTAGAAGCCCAAATTTGTTCAAAATGCGCCTAAATGGATCTTAATGTACCCCTAAACTTTTGGGAAAGAAATCTCAAAAACTGAAATTTTTAGAATTTTCGACCTGAAAAGTCGATTTTTGGCTATAATTTCAGCCAAAATCGAAAAATCCAAATTTTAGCAAACTTTTTGGAAATCACTTCCATGTATGTTTGCATGGTTCAAAACTCGTCTGGAACGGATTAACTTTTTGCAACTGTGCCTGGGCCCTGTAGAAAAAGTCCACTTCTTACAGATAGCGCCTCTTAACCAAATGTACTCCATGACTCGTTTTCACCTTTGCCATAAACTCGCGTCCAGTCTCTGAGATGAAAATGTTCTCGGCATAACTGCAAACTGCATAACTGTGTACTCACTCATTGTCCAGCAACTTCTCTCCTCTCGCCCACTCCCTCATGAATCCATTGGTGCCTTGCTCCAAGGTCTTCAGGCGTTCTTGGAATTTCTCGCTGGTATTCGGAGGAAGTTCAGCAGCTATTTCTTCCGGATTTGCTGTGACTTTCCGTCGGAGTCTATGGGCGATGGGAGATGGTGTCATGGAGACTAAAAATAAAATTAGTCTAATCTCTGACTTCAAAAATCAAAAGAAATTAATCTATTACTTCCACAAAAGTATTCTAATGTTGGACTCGAAGTCTCTCAAAATAAACTCACCTTCCAGAATTGGTATTCCTAGAAGCCGTCGAAGGGAGGGAAAACGTCTTTTGGGGGAAGAGTGTTCTGAAATATATCATTAATACTTCTGAAAATTATGAATACAAACTTACATCGTTCTGGTCCAGTTGTTGACGAAAGTAGAATAACTAGTTGGTGAGATTAGAAATAATCAATAAAGAATAGTCCATCGCAGTCAGATAGACAAAAGAAATGAGGCCATATTGGTCAGATAGCCAGAAGAGAAGAATGAAGAATATGTCCTCTCATTCCTCAGAAGACTCCCAATGGGCGGAGACTATATTAGGATTAGCATTTACCCTGGATTATTGGGGTAAATGGATTAGCGAACGTCCAATCGATCCCCAATCCTCCTTGACAGAGGTCAGATTCTTATCTTCCCAGTAACCGTATAATTTATTACACTCATAGTCAAAGAATAGTTTGAGACAATAGACTGCAATCTCATACTATTTTTAGACTACAGTGCAATGTATCACAAGGTTACGAGAAGGAATATGCCCGATTAGAATCTGACCCTTGTGAAGAAATGTTGGGGTCCACTCAGCTGGTTCAAATCAACAGGCAAAGGCAACGGGGAGAGCAGCACAAATTCAAATTTAAAGCTAGTTTCACTGAATGGAATCATAAACGGGTTTTCAGACTTGCGCTTATTTACACAAAACAGCTTGCATAATAAACGAAATGAATAAAGGAAAGGCTGAAAAATTACATAAACTGTTGAGAAATTGAAGATTTTTGCGAATTATTGTTTTTTAAATCTTTTAATTCCATAAAAACATTGAAATTCGTAGGATCAATAAAAATTTTCTAAGAGTTTGGAAAGAAAAAATAGAAATCAAACAACTTCTCAAAGCTTTCTTTTCTGTCGGCTGTAACTTAGCAGGCATGATAGCTGGAAAATGTAATGTTTTACAAAAATGTTAACAATCATTTGCTCTATTTATCTTCAATTAATCACTTTTTCCAAACTTCAACGGTTTTTTAAATAGGACCATTCTTAGCAAGGATGGTCTGAGGTTTGACCGTTCTGGGCTTTCCTCTGTCCAAAGATGAACTTTTCATTCCACGGCGTGTAACTCTGGAATCGTACAAGATATCAAAAAACGGTCAATCAATGACCTCAAGATTATCAATTTTTACACGTTTTTTTCAATTGACAACTTTTTGCTAACTCATCTGGCTCTGAAGTTATGATCTCTTTGTTTTCTGTTAAAATTCTGCATCAATTCATATAAAAGCAACTGAACTTTTAAAATAGTTCACTACCCCGTTTCCCTGAAAATTGGAGATAAGGCACTATTTCAGAATAATCAATTAGTCTATAAAGGATAATTTTTCGAGAGTTCCATGAAGTACCCGTTGAATGTTTGCTTTGGCAGTGTTCCAGGAGTTACTGAAGACATCGGAAAAAAAACTATTTTGAAGCATGATATCGGCACTCAAAACTTTTTAGTGAAAGTTCAAATAGTTCTGGCATTCCTTTACAATTCCTGAAATATTTGAGAAATTTTTTGGCTTGGAATAGCATGTCTTTATACAGTACCGTCCATAAATATACAAACACCACGTGAAAATTCAAGCCATTCTGTACTGAGAAATTTGGAAGACCAAACTTTAGAGATCATAACTTCAGAGCCAGATGAGATAGCAAAAAATTGTCAATTGAAAAAAACGTGTAAAAATTGATAATCTTGAGGTCATTAATTGACCGTTTTTTGATATCTCGTACGGTTCCAGAGTTACACGCCGTGGAATGAAAAGTTCATCTTTGGACAGAGGAAAGCCCAGAACGGTCAAACCTCAGACCATCCTTGCTAAGAATGGTCCTATCTCAAAAACTGTTGAAGTTAGGAAAAAGTTATTAATTGAAGATCAATAAAGCGAATGATTGTTAACATTTTTGTAGTACATGACATTTTTCCAGCTATCATGCCTGCTGAGTTACAGCCGACAGAAAAGAAAGCTTTGAGAAGTTGTTTGATTTCTATTTTTTCTTTCCAAACTCTTAGAAAATTTTTATTGATCCTACGAATTTCAATGTTTTTATGGAATTAAAAAATTTTAAAAACAATAATTTGCAATAGTCTTCAATTTCTCAACAGTTTATGTAATTTTCCAGCCTTTCCTGTATTCATTTCGTTTATTATGCAAGCTGTTTTGTGTAAATAAGCGCAAGACTGAAAACCCGTTTAAGATTCCATTCAGTGAAACTGGCTTTGAATTTGAATTCGAATTTGTGCTGCTCTCCCCGTTGCCTGTTGATTTGAACCTGCTGAATGGACCCCAACATTTCTTCACAAGGGTCAGATTTTAATCGGGCATATTCCTTCTCGTAACCTTGTGATACATTGCACTCATAGTCTAAGAATAGTATGAGATTGCAGTCTATTGTCTCAAACTATTCTCGGACTATGAGGGTAATAAATCATACGGTTACGAAAAGGAATATAAAGAATTTGACCCCTGTCAACAAGGATTGGGGGTCTATTGGACATTCGCTAATCCATTTACCCCAATAATCCAGGGTAAATGTTAATCCTAATTCCAGTCTCCGCCCATTGGGAGTCTTTTGAGGAATGAGAGGGCATATTCTTCATTCTTCTCTTCTGGCTATCTGACCGATATGGCCTCTTTTTTTCTGTCTATCTGACTGTGATGGACTATTCTTATTGATTTTTTCTAATTTCCCTATCTAGTTATTCCACTTTCGTCAACAACTGGACCAGAACAATGTAAGTTTGTATTCATAATTTTCAGAAGTATTAGTGATATATTTCAGAACACTCTTCCCCCAAGAGACGTTTTCCCTCCCTTCGACGGCTTCTAGGAATACCAATTCTGGAAGGTGAGTTTATTTTGAGAGACTTCGAGTCCAACATTAGGATACTTCTGTGGAAGTAATAGATTAATTTCTTTTAATTGTCATGGAGTACATTTGGTTAAGAATAAGGAGGGACTTGGGATGACGATGCCAGAAGATCTGGATTTCGATACAGTCCGAGACTACATTAGTGAGACTGAAATTGATCTTTTTTCATGATTTCATAATGATTTTTTCAGAAACAGACAAGGAACTATCGGTGATCGACAGCAACACACAGCTACCGTTAATGACGATGAGCAAGTTGTTGAAGGAGTTCGGGAAAGCAGTGAGAACCACCATCTACAATATGCTCTTGTTAGAGTTTTCTCAGACCGAAGACAGGTGAGTTGGACATTGAATAGTTTGAAATAAGCTCAGTCCACGGCTGTCAAAAGGGCGGCCAACGCGGCCTTAGGCTGTGGAAGGCCGTGTTCGGCCGGGCCGCTAGGCCGCCATAACTTCCGAGCAGCGGAATAACAAAATCCAGAGTCCCGATTTCGGCCGCGGCCGCCATTTTGACATCCTCGGCTCAGTCTTAGTGGGGGTCCGGTGCGGGTCCAGCCATAACAACGCAGCTTCACGGACATCCATGTGGATTTCTCTGGAACTTCGGTGTTCTACCATGTGATTAAAGTACGTGTTTTTCACCGAGCTTCCCGAAAAAAATTTTTTTTCCAGGGAAGAAAAATCTTCTACGTCGCACCACCAACACCGGAAAACTTGGAGCTGTACAAGAAAATCGAGCGGCACGAATTCGAAGATGAGTGGATCGGGGATATGCTATTCGATCAATGGGTTCGAATCGAAATCCGTGAGGGGCAGACGGCCATGATTCCTTCGGGGTACTTACACTTTGTGTATACTCCGGAGGATCCGATTGTGATCGGTGGCAACTTCTTGATGGAGAAGTATGTGGAGAGACAATTCGAGTGAGTTTTTTTTGGGGTTCAGTAATTCGCGATGGCATTAGTATATTTAAAATTCTCTGATTACAATGGGTATATAGGTCCCTCTGAACACTCTGGCACTTTTAGTTTTCGACTCCGCTTGTTCTTCTCCTTCATGCCAAAAAGTTCGGATTCCCGAAAAAAAATTTCACTTTTATTCAGTTTTTTTAAAGTTCTCCGAGAATTTCATCGCTATAAAAGCGAGTGCTGGCCGAAGATCTGACAACTTGACGGCCTCGATATCTCACCACGAAAACTACCGTATAAATTGTATTACTACCGTTAGAATGTTCAAAAAAAATCTTTTTTTCTCTGAGGAAGAGCCAAAAAGTCGATAGAAGTCGATGAAATTTGATATGTCTTACGGTAGCAATCAAATTTATACGGTAGTTTTTGTGGTGAGGTATCGGGGTCGTCAAATTGTCGGATCTTCGGCCAGAACTTCGTTTTATACTGATTGCCATAATAAGTACCTACCTTTTTCCAGGATGTCAAAACTCGAAGACTTCTGCGCCGCGAATAAATTCTGTGGCTTTGATAACCTCTTCCAAGGATTTTGGAGCGCAATGTGGTCATATGCCAAGCACTGTCTTATCCCAGAGCTCACAGGTAAGAAATTCTAGCTAACCTAAGATAAAAAACCTTGGTACTTATAGATTCTCAAGCACCAAGTCTTGTCGAAATGGCGAAGATTTTCTCGGAGGAGCTGGCTTTAAAGTTGGAGGAAGATCTGAAAAAGGAGGAGTAGAAGAAAAAAGAAAAGAAGGCACCGAAAGCCCAGGATAACACGGACGAGGGCAACGTCAAATGGTATAGCTGTGCCGAGAAGAAGATGATTCTTGAGGAGCTGGAGCGTCTATGCCAATAGAAATGTCTGTCTGTTTGTCCATGTACCATTCATTTTGAATTTTCGCCGAATAAATTTCATAATTGTCTATTTACTCTCGGAGAGTCCTCCCATAGCTACATTTCACTCCTTGAGCAGCTAAAAAGAATTAGAAGAGCAACAATAATTGGAAAAAAACTTCTACGGAAAACATTGGAGTTACGATCCTGGAATATTTCATTAGGAAAGAGGGGGGCCAGTATTCCAGTTTGTCCAGTTTTTTGGGCAATTGAATGTCCTTATAGGAACGGATGTTTTTGTCCTATTAGAGTGAAAGTTGCAACATTAGATGCGGGCGGATTCCATGTTCCTTTTCAATTGCCGCGACGGGAAAGTGCAACTTTGATTCATCTTTGATGGCGCAAGTTTACTTAATCGCTGCTGGTAGGCGCGACAGTTGTTGAGATAAACTGATATTGTTCAAAAGCTCTTACCATGGTTTTCAATAAACCTCCTCCAATAAATATTTTCTTTCTATGGTTTTCACTACATTCTTATGCGGTCCCACTCTCCACAAGAAAACGTTTCTTGTTTCTGGAGCGAACTTGTTCAAATGTGAACAGTAAGATACTCATAAATGCAATGCCATAAAAAAACTAGACACGCGGTGAATTTTTTTGTGCTTCACTGTGAATTTGAAACAGACATAAAAATTCAGCCGAATAACCTGCTGAATTGGTCGGTCTGGGTTTTGGTTGAGCCGGTTTTCCAGTTGGGTTTGGTGTAAAAACTGTGCATTCACAGCGATCTGTGACTTTGAGAAACAGCTAACTTCCGTAGTGATCACAAACTGAGATTTGTTTCGGGTTGATTGATAATTTCATCACTTTTAAAACTAAAAAAGCATACTTGGAACGAGCCGGGCCGGGCCGGGCCGGGCCGGGCCGTTTGAGAATTTTCATCGGCCCGGATTTTCAGAGCTGATTTTTCAATAGGCGATTTTTAGAGTAAAATTGTGTTATATGATGCTTTTTCGGATTGAAATGAAGAATATTGATGTTTTTGATACTTTTGTATGAAAATTGAACATTTTTGGAAAAGTTTTGCAAAAAAAAAATTGGTGAATTTTTTTCAAAATCTGCATCCGGGCCGACCGGGCCGGGCCGGGCCGGCAAATTTTCCATCGGCCCGGCCCGGCCGGGTCACCGGGCCGGGCCGAAATTTTCCAAGTATGTAAAAAAGGCAAGCAAAACTAGTATCACACTCAACAATAGAAGAATGAGTTTCTATGGAAACGGCCCCGAAAACAAATCTGATAAACGCGAACGTACCAAAAACAGAAGAAGTTATGCGAATTTGAATTTTCGTCTTTTTTTCAGTTTACTAACACACAAACCAAAAACGAATTTGTTATTTTTCAGTTTTGGGTTGCAATACATGTAGGTGTACATTGCTCTAAATCATGTTTATAGTATCAAATTCATGAGAAGAGAGTAAGCTTCCCATTACGGATTGACGTCAACCCTGCAATTATATTCTCATCTTTGTTTGACATGAAATACAATACTCAATTCCATATGAAACTCGAGATCATTCATTTTACCCCCTAATTTTCTTTCCTTCTCTTCCAATTTCCATCTTTCTCCATTTTCTTCTTATTTCACCCCCGCCCCTTTTCCTCCCAGCATTTTCATTTCAGTCTCTAGCACTACTACATGTGCACCTCTAAGCCATGTCGAGTGTTGGGCGGCTCACGTGCGAATTAGACGGGTTAGATGCAAATATATGCTTTCCCGTCTGGAGGGCTACCATTTTCTGATTGTTTCGAATTTTATATGTACTCTTCCATCTGTCATCGACGTCGAGAAGCTACCTACAATTTTCGATTTTGACTTTCTCACCGAACACATGCACAAGCCAGTGGGATTATGCTCCAACAATGTAATTAGCATTGCCAAAGATTCCAACGGTTAGTCAAACATTCCAAGAACAACCACTGAAATAGCATGAAAACTTTCGGTTTGGAATGTGTGTTAACTTACTTTTTTCAGGGGTTATTTATTACTCCTCCTGCTTGACTCTCAACGCTTCTCAGTTAGTCGGAGCCGAAACTAACGAAGTCTGCAGGAAGCTGTTCAAGGTACATTGAAAATAATATTATTTTTCCAAATTCATTCAGGACTCCTTTTATGAATCTCGCTTGTCACCTACTATCAAGAAGCCAGATTTTAGCGAATTGAAGATCAGGAATCTGCTTGACGATTCGCGTTTCATCTTCAGCTCAGACAACGAAAAAATTTTTTTGGAATTCACTTCTTCGTTTGGGAAAACATTGTCCATCATGTCCATTTGTCCATCATGTCCATTTGTCCATCTTGTCCATATGTCCATCTTGTCCATCTTGTCCATTTGTCCATCTTGTCCATATGTCCATCTTGTCCATCTTGTCCATTTGTCCATCATGTCCATTTGTCCATCATGTCCATTTGTCCATCATGTCCATTTGTCCATCATGTCCATTTGTCCATCTTGTCCATATGTCCATCTTGTCCATCTTGTCCATTTGTCCATCATGTCCATTTGTCCATCATGTCCATTTGTCCATCATGTCCATTTGTCCATATGTCCATCTTGTCCATCATGTCCATTTGTCCATCATGTCCATTTGTCCATCTTGTCCATATGTCCATCTTGTCCATTTGTCCATTTGTCCATCTTGTCCATTTGTCCATTTGTCCATCATGTCCATTTGTCCATCATGTCCATTTGTCCATCATGTCCATTTGTCCATCTTGTCCATTTGTCCATCATGTCCATTTGTCCATCTTGTCCATATGTCCATCTTGTCCGTCTCCGGGATTCCCCCATCATGTCCATTTGTCCATCTTGTCCATATGTCCATCTTGTCCATCTTGTCCATTTGTCCATCATGTCCATTTGTCCATCTTGTCCATATGTCCATCTTGTCCATCTTGTCCATTTGTCCATCATGTCAAGCTTGTCAAGCTTGCTTAGCAATTGGATGAAGTTGATAATATAAACATGATTTTGAATAACGCACACCTTCACTTTATTATAACCCAGAACTGAAAAATAACAAATTTGTATGTGTTTTGTAACCAAATATTTATGTGGGGATGATCTTGGTAAACAAAACGATTATTTTCTTCAGAAAAAATTTCAAAAAAGTTGTTAGTTTCAATTTAGAATTCGTCTAATTTGTCCTGTTTCTGGTAAGTTCGCAGTCACCAATTTTGTTTTCGGCTGTGTTTTCATAAAAACTGATTGTTCTATTGCAAAATGTGGAAATTGTTCTGCCTTTCTCTAGTTTGCGGTCTCATAGAATAACAAACATACAATGCGGGGTGTGCTTAATTCACCATTTATGGAAATTCAATAGTAAGTATTCAGATGATAAGTTTTTATTAATTACCAATAGGTAACAATCAAAAAGTCGCAAGGGATCATGCACAGTTCTGAGCGTCTTGATGAAGCTCTCTGATACAATGAATGTCCAGTTGTCGAGTACGTAGCATTGGGAGAAGGTATTTTCAGCTTGCATGTTGGTCTAGAATTAAGTTGCGTTGACGGAGAGGAAGAGAAATTGATTAGAACTTATGAACTATTTGAATCGCTTCCCGAAGTTAATTTTTTGAGATCTATTTCAATATGTTTATGAATAAAACCAACTAACTTTTCTCATCAGCAATGTTCTCCCGAGACATCGTGCTTTGATTGCGACGTGTTCCACTTGGGACATCCGTGCCTCAACAGGGTTATCGTAGACAATCACCTTAATTTCCTCAGCCATTTTAAAAATGAATGAGTTCGTAGCGTTAAAAAATAGTCGAACTGCTATCTGATGTTGTGACATGAATAACAACTTTTTGAAAAAACTGACCTAATGATAGCAGTGAAAAAGAAGAGTGCAACAGAAGATTACGCTTTTCAACTTTCTTTTCACATAACCTTCGTTTCACAAAACTACTATCGCAGCTCAACTGATAGCGGAAATGGGAAAAAAAATAAAAAATGAAGTTGAAGTTCCGTTTTTCAGTTATAACGAAGTTTAATAATTAATTTGGAAATGATGAAAACTAACTTCATAACAAAGAGATTTTCTGAACTGGAAACATATTTTCCCATCTTCATTAAAAAAAATTTGAGATTCTGCACACTACGTACAAAGAAGTTTATGAAAATTACTCACCTTGTTGGAGAATCGCTCAATTTTTCATGAATAATTAGTAAAAATTAGAAATAATCAGGAACCATCAACAGCTCTCCAATGCCGGGAAAGCAGGGCTTTGTACATGGAATAAACATATAAAATTCGAAACAATCATAAAAAGGTAGCCCTCCAGACGGGAAAGCATATATTTTCATTTAACCCGTCTAATTCGCACGTGGGCCGCCCAACACTCGGCATGGCTCAGAGGTGCACCCGTAGTAGTGCTAGAGACTAAAATGAAAATGCTGGGGGAAAAGGGGGCGGGGTGAAATAGGAAGGAGATGGGGAAAAGGTGAAATTGGAAGTGAAGGAAAGAAAATTAGGGGGTTATATGAATGTTCACGAGTATTATGGACTTGAGTATTATATTTCATATTGAGCAAAGAGGAAAACATAATTGGGGGGTTTACGTCAATGCGAAATGTAAAACCTGCTTTGTAATTTCATGAATTTCATAGTATCAAAATGATTCTGAGCAACGTACACCTTCGTTTTATTATAACCCAGAACTGAAAGATAACAATTTTTCTTGTGGTTTGTGACCATACATCAATGTGGGGATAACCTGAGTAAATTGCACACTTTTTTCTCTAGAAAAAGTATTCACAAAAGAGCTGTTCGTTTGCATTTTGAATTTGCATAACTTTTTCTGTTTTTAGTACGTTTGCGGTCATCGGATTTGTATTCGGTGCTGTTTATATAGAAACTCAGTGTTCCATCGCAAAATGTGGGAATTGTTCTGCCTTTCTCTAGTTTGCGGTCTCACAGAATCACGGATCGCTGTGAATGCACAGTTTTTACACCAAACCCAACTGGAAAACTGATCAACCAAAACCCAGACCGACCAATTCAGCAGGTTATTCTGGTGAATTTTTATGTCTGTTTCAAATTCACAGTGAAGCACAAAAAAATTTCTTTCATGACATTACATTTATAAGTATCTTACTGTTCACGTTTGAACAAATTCGCTCCAGAAACAAGAAACGTTTCCTTGTGGAGAGTGGGACCGCATAATAATGTAGTGAAAGCCATAGAAAGAAAATATTTATAGGAGGAGGTTTATCGAAAACCATGGTAAGAGCCTTTGAACAATATCAGTTTGTCTCAACAACCCTCTTTCCTAATGAAATATTCCAGGATTGTAACTCCAATGTTAGGTGATGTAAAGCACAAAATCATCTGTAAAAGTTTTTTCTAATTATTGTTGCTCTTCTGATTTTTTTTTTTTAGCTGCTCAAGGAGTGAAATGTAGCTACGGAAGGACTTTGCGAGAGAGAAAAATAGACAATTATGGAATTTATTCGGCAAAAATTCAAAATGTATGGTACAGGTAAATCGAATTTTGAAAGAGAGGATTGTTGAGTTTCAGAAAGGACTCCAGTTGGATTCGTAGCTCTTTCAGACTGTCTCACTTGAAGAGCTGACTTTGGAGCAGAACGATTGTCAGATGTACTTCCAAAATTTTCCCTTTGCCCCGCAACTCAGCCAATGCGTACTTGCTCGAAAGACTCTGGTCGCCTACTAATGCAATACTTCCATCACGAGATTCGTACTTTACAATCTTCCTGTTCGCATTCAGAGTCACGTTAGCATGCTTTTCGAGCCTGAAAAAATGATGATTTTGAACCTGCGGCATTTTTCGGTAGCAGCCGTTTTTATATCTCGATCAGGGTTGTGCGAAAAATTTCTCGGTTTTTTCGGACATTTTCGAAAAAATTTTTCGTTTTTTTTGGTGCAAGGAATTCGAAAAATTTATCGCCGAAAAATTTTTCGGAATCTGAAGTTTTTTTAATCGAGAAATTGATAATTAACTGGCGATCTATGAGAAAAATTTTTGAAAAATGAAACTTTTTGGCCGATTTTTTAGAGTTTTTTGTTGCTTTTTGTTGAAATGGTCGAGGCTGGAATAGGAAAAACTTTAATTTTCGTTTCAAAGTTTTTTCGATTTTTTTTCGGTTTTTTTCGGACGAATTTTTCGAAAAAAATAGGTTTTCAATTTTTTTTCGGAGGTCATTTTTTGCACAACCCTGGCCCTGATCAAAGTGCGGTCACAAAAAAACTCACTCTTTCATCAATTCTTCATCCACCTTCACACCCAAACAAAACAACTGTCTGGCTCTTTTTCCTTCGTCTGTAATCCATCAAACCGTCTCCTTATACCTCTGAGCAAACGTTCTCAATGCTTTAAAATGCGTGTCGCTTCCTCTGATCCTGATGAACTTTTTGACTTCATATTCAATACTCAAAGGCTGTTCAGCCTCTTCGCACTTTTTAGCAAGGTATTCGACGAGTGCATCATTTTCCTCCATTGTTTCCACTGAGAGCTTGATCATTTTCTGTAAAAAATAACGGAATACCGTAAAAACTATAAGAGAAGGACGAACGATAGCAAGTTGTAGATGGTGATCCGTACTGCTTTTCCGAACTCCTCCAACAACTTGCTCATCGTCATAAACTCCGGAAGTTGTGTGTTGCTGTTGATGACTGAGAGCTCCTTGTCGGTTTCTGAACAATTATCCATGAATCAAAAAATTAATTTTTTCATGCGTACTGATGTAGTCCCGGACTGTATCGAAATCAAAATCCTCTGGCACCGTCATCCCAAGTCCTTCCTTATTTTTCACCAAGTGTACTCCATGACTCGTTTTCACCTTCGCCATGAATTCACGGCCATTCTCTGAGACACAGATGATATCAAAAAATTGTTATCTACTAGCAAAGTGTCTACCCAATAAACTCACTCATTGTCCAGCAAATTCTCTCCTCTCTCCCACTCCCTCATGAATCCCTTGGTGCCTTGCTCCAAGGTCTTCAGGCGTTCGGGTATTCGGAGGAAGTTCAGCAGCTATTTTTTCCGGATTTGCTGTGACTCTCCGTAGGAGTCTATGGGCAATGGGAGATGGTGTCATGGAGACTAAAAATAAAATTAGTCTAATCTCTGCCTTCAAAAATCAAAAGAAATTATTCTATTACTTCCACAGAAGTATCCTGATGTTGGACTCAAAGTCTCTCTAAATAAACTCACCTTTTCTCCAGAATTGGTATTCCTAGAAGCCGTCGAAGGGAGGGAAAACGTCTCTTGGGGGAAGAGTGTTCTGAAATATATCACTAATACTTCTGAAAATTATGAATACAAACTTACATTGTTCTGGTCCAGTTGTTGACGAAAGTAGAACTACTAGTTGGTGAGATTAGAAATAATCAATAAAGAATAGTCCATCGCAGTCAGATAGACAGAAGAAATGAGGCCATATCGGTCAGATAGCCAGAAGAGAAGAATGAAGAATATGCCCTCTCATTCCTCAGAAGACTCCCAATGGGCGGAGACTAGATTAGGATTAACATTTACCCTGGATTATTGGGGTAAATGGATTAGCGAACGTCCAATCGATCTCCAATTATCCTTGACAGGGGTCAGATTCTTATCGGGCATATTTTCCTTCTGGTAACCGTATGATTTATTACACTCACAGTCCAAGAATAGTTTGAGACAATAGACTGCAATCTCATACTATTCTTAGACTATGAGACTATAAATCTGACCCCTGTCAAGAAGAATTGGGGTCTACTCGGCTGGTTCAAATCAACAGGCAAAGGCAACGGAGTTCACTGAATGGAATCATAAACGGGTTTTCAGACTTGTGCTTATTTACACAAAACAGCTTGCATAATAAACGAAATGAATAAAGGAAAGGCTGGACTGCTGCCAAAGCAAACATTCAACGAGTACTTCATGGAACTCTCGAAAAATTATCCTTTATAGACTAATTGATTATTCTGAAATAGTGCTTTATCTCCAATTTTCAGGGAAACGGGGTAGTGAACTATTTTAAAAGTTCAGTTGCTTTTATATGAAATGATGCAGAAATGTAACAGAAAACAAATAACCTACTGAAGGCATTGGAAAAAACCATTTCGAAGCATGATATCTCAAAATTTTTTAGTGAAAGTTCAAATAGTTCTGGCATTCCATTACAATTCTTGATATATTTGAGAGGTTTTGGCCTAGAATAGCATGTCTTTATACAGTACCGTCCATAAATATACAAACACCACGTGAAAATTCAAGCCATTCTGTACTGAGAAATTTGGAAGACCAAACTTTAGAGATCATAACTTCAGAGCCAGATGAGTTAGCAAAAAGTTGTCAATTGAAAAAAACGTGTAAAAATTGATAATCTTGAGGTCATTAATTGACCGTTTTTTGATATCTCGTACGTTTCCAGAGTTACACGCCGTGGAATGAAAAGTTCATCTTTGGACAGAGGAAAGCCCAGAACGGTCAAACCTCAGACCATCCTTGCTAAGAATGGTCCTATCTCAAAAACCGTTGAAGTTAGGAGAAAGTGATTAATTGAAGATCAATAGAGCGAATGATTGTTAACATTTTTGTAATACATGACATTTTTCCAGCTATCATGCCTGCTGAGTTACAGCCGACAGAAAAGAAAGCTTTGAAAAGTTGCTTGATTTCTATTTTTTCTTTCCAAACTCTATGAAAATTTTTATTAATCCTACGAATTTCAATGATTTTATGGAATTAAAAAATTTTAAAAACAATAATTTGCAATAATCTTCAATTTCTCAACAGTTTATGTAATTTTCCAGCCTTTCCTTCATTCATTTCGTTTATTATGCAAGCTGTTTTGTGTAAATAAGCACAAGTCTTAAAACCCGTTTATGATTCCATTCAGTGAAACTAGCTTTAAATTCGAATTCGTGCTGCTCTCCCCGTTGCCTTTGCCTGTTGATTTGAACCAGCTGAGTGGACCCCAACATTTCTTCACAAGTGTCAGATTCTAATCGGGTATATTCCTTCTCGTAACCTTGTGATACATTGCACTCATAGTCTAAGAATAGTATGAGATTGCAGTCTATTGTATCAAACTATTCTTGGACTATGAGTTTAATAAATCATACGGTTACGAGAAGTAATATAAAGAATTTGACCCCTGTCAACAAGGATTGGGGATCTATTGGACATTCGCTAATCCATTTACCTCAATACACCAGGGTAAATGCTAATCCTAATTCCAGTCTCCGCCCATTGGGAGTCTTCTGAGGAATGAGAGGGCATATTCTTCATTCTTCTCTTCTGGCTATCTGACCGATATGGCCTCTTTTCTTCTGTCTATCTGACTGTGATGGACTATTCTTTATTGATTATTTCTAATCTCACCAACTAGTTATTCTATTTTCGTCAACAACTGGACCAGGACAATGTAAGTTTGTATTCATAATTTTCAGAAGTATTAATGATATATTTTTTAGAACACTCTTCCCCCAAGAGACGTTTTCCCTCCTTTCGACGGCTTCTAGGAATACCAATTCTGGGAAAAGGTGAGTTTATTTAGAGAGACTTCGAGTCCAACGTTAGGATACTTCTGTGGAAGGAATAGATTCATTTCTTTTGATTTTGAAGGCAGAGGTTAGACTAATTTTATTTTTAGTCTCCATGACACCATCTCCCATTGCCCATAGACTCCGACGGAGAGTCACAGCAAATCCGGAAGAAATAGCTGCTGAACTTCCTCCGAACACCCACGAGGAATTCCAAGAACGCCTGAAGAGCTTGGAGCAAGGCACCGATGGATTCATGAGGAAGTGGGCAAGAAGAGAGAAGTTGCTGGACAATGAGTGAGTTGAGTACACATTTTGCTAGCAGATAAAATTTTTTGCAGTGATGGCGGAAACATTTTCATCTCAGAGACTGGCCATGAATTCATGGCAAAGGTGAAAACAAGTCATGGAGTACACTTGGTGAAAAATAAGGACGGACATGGGATGACGGTGCCAGAGGATCTTGATTTCGATACAGTCCGGGACTACATCAGTACACATAAAAAAAATTAATTTTTTGATTCATGGATAATTGTTCAGAAACCGACAAGGAGCTCTCAGTCATCAACAGCAACACACAACTTCCGGAGTTTATGACGATGCGGAAGTTGAGGACAGCAACCAGTCAAGATGAAAAAACGAAGATCGAGAGAAATATCGAAAAGATCGATAACCAGCTGGAAACAATGCCCAAGTTCCAGAAGTTTCTACTGCTCTCCATGTCCGGCAGCTTCACGGACATCCATAAGGATTTCTCTGGAACTTCGGTGTTCTACCATGTGATCAAAGTACGTGTTTTTTACCCAGCTTCCCGAAAAAAAATTTTTTCCCAGGGAAGAAAAATCTTCTACGTCGCACCACCAACACCGGAAAACCTGGAGCTGTACAAGAAAATCGAGCGGCACGAATTCGAAGATGAGTGGATCGGGGATATGCTATTCGATCAATGGGTTCAAATCGAAATCCGTGAGGGGCAGACGGCCATGATTCCTTCGGGGTACTTACACTTTGTGTATACTCCGGAGGATCCGATTGTGATCGGTGGCAACTTCTTGATGGAGAAGTATGTGGAGAGACAATTCGAGTGAGTTTTTTTTGGGGTTCAGTAATTCGCGATGGCATTAGTATATTTAAAATTCTCTGATTACAATGGGTATATAGGTCCCTCTGAACACTCTGGCACTTTTAGTTTTCGACTCCGCTTGTTCTTCTCCTTCATGCCAAAAAGTTCGGATTCCCGAAAAAAAATTCCACTTTTATTCAATTCTTGTAAAGTTTTCCGAGAATTCCATCGCTATAAAAGCAAGTGCTGGCCGAAGATCCGACAACTTGACGGCCCCGATATCTCACCACGAAAACTACCGTATAAATTGTATTACTATCGTTAGAGTGTTCGAAAAAAAAAATCTTTTTTTTTCTCTGAGGAAGAGCCAAAAATTCGATGGAAGTCGATGAAATTTGATATGTCTTACGGTAGCGATCAAATTTATACGGTAGTTTTCGTGGTGAGATAACGGGGTCATCAAATTGTCGGATCTTCGGCCAGAACTTCGTTTTATACTGATTGCCATAATAAAAACCTACCTTTTTCCAGGATGTCAAAACTCGAAGACTTCTGCGCCGCGAATAAATTCTGTGGCTTTGATAACCTCTTTCGAGGATTTTGGAGCGCAATGTGGTCATATGGCGAGCATTGTCTTATCCCAGAGCTCACCGGTAAGAAATTCTAGCTAACCTAAAATAAAAAAAAACCTTGGTACTTATAGATTCTCAACCACTGAATCTCGTCGATATGGCGAAGATCTTCTTGCAGGAGCTGGCTTTGAAGTTGGAGGAAGATCTGACGAAGGAGGAGGAGAAGAAAAAGAAAAAGAAGGCACCGAAAGCCCAGGATAACACGGACGAGGGCAACATCAAATGGTATAGCTGTGCCGAGGAGAAGATGATCCTTGAGGAGCTGGACGTCTATGCCAATAGAAATGTCTGTCTGTTAGTACCATACATTTTGAGTTTTTGCCGAATAAATTCTATAATTGTTTATTTTTCTCTCTCGCAGAGTCCTTCCGTAGCTACATTTCACTCCTTGAGCAGCTAAAAAAATTAGAAGAGTAACAATAATTAGAAAAAACTTCTACGGAAAACATTGGAGTTACAATCCTGGAATATTTCATTGGGAAAGCGGGTTGTTGAGATTAACTGATATTGATCAGAAGCTTTTACCATGGTTTTCAATAAGCCTCTTCCAAAATTCTTGCCATAAAAGAACTAGACACGCGGTGAATTTTTTTTTGTGCTTCACTCTGAATTTGAAACAGACATGAAAATTCAGCCGAATAACCTGCTGAATTGGTCGTCCTGAGTTTTGGTTGACCAGTTTTCCAGTTAGGTTTGGTGTGAAAGCTGTGCATTAAAAGCGATCTGTGACTTTGTGAGACTGCGAACTTCCGTTGTAACTACAAAATTAGTTTTGTTCCGGATTGAGTACTGATTTCATCACTTTCAGAACTGAGAAAAGCAAAACTAGTACCACTGCTTGCAATAGAACACTGAGTTTCTATGGAAACAGCGCCTTAAAAAAGTTTGATAAACGCGAACGTACCAAAAACAGAAAAAGTTATGCTAATTCAAAATGCAAACGAACAGCTCTTTTGTTAATAATTCTTCTAGAGAAAAAAGTGTGCAGTTTACTTTTTTTGTGGGGTGGGACCGCATAATAATTTAGTGAAAATCATAGAAAGAAAATATTTGTTGGAGGAGGTTTATTGAAAATCATAGTAAGAGCAATATCAGTTTATCTCAACAACTCTCTTTCCTAATGAAATATTCCAGGATTGAAACTCCAATGTTTTCCGTGGAAGTTTTTTTCTAATTATTGTTGCTCTTCTAATTTTTTTTAGCTGCTCAAGGAATGAAATGTAGCTACGGGAGGACTGCGAGAGATAAAAATAGACAATTATGGAATTTATTCGGCAAAAATTCAAAATGTATGGTACAGGTTAATTCAATTTTGAAAGTGAGGTAGAAGAATTACGTATAGAAATTCCGAAAAATCAGCAAAAAGCAAAAGCAAATGGCGGTCTGTCTCTCCCGGATTTCAATTCAAACCCATTGAAAGAATAGCACATCTCCGATCCACTCGTCTTCAAATTCGTGCCTCTCGAATTGCTTGTACAGCTCCAGATTTTCCGGTGTTGGTGGTGCGACGTAGAAGATTTTTCTTATCTGGAAAAAACAATTTTTTCGGGGGACTGGGTAAAAAACAACATACTTCGATCAAATGGTAGAACACTGAAGTCCCTGAAAAGTTCACATGGATGTCCGTGAAGCTGCCGGACATTGACAACAGGAGGAATCTCTGGAACTTGGGCATTGTCACCAGCTGGTTATCGATCTTCTCGATGTTTTTCTCGATCTTCGATTTTTCATCTTGACTGGTTGCTGTCCTCAAGTTCATTCCCAACTTCTTCATCAATTCCCCCAACGCCTTCTCCAGCTTCATCACCATTGAGTAGGACTTGACGAACTCCGGCTCTTCGAATGCCTCTCTGAGTCTGGAATCAGGGGAAATTGAGGCATGATTATCCGGATTTTTCAGCAAATAATCAACTGCTATGGGTGTGATCAACTGCTATCTTTGGCTATTCTGCGATGGATCAACTACTATAGCCATGGTAGTTGAGACATCAAAAGTGGCGAAATAGGAAGTAGTTGATCCAAAGATAGCAGTTGAAACAAACATCTTTTTGATTTTGAAAAAAGCTATTGCTGTCATGACAGCATATTTGCTGTCATGACATAATCAAACCTTTGGTCTGGCTCTGCAAAAACTGACCTTGATAAAATCTTTTTGTGTCTTCAGTCTCACCATTTGGGAGGAAGGGGCAGACAGGTGGTGATTCAAAAACAGAAGAATTAAGTAGATCGATTGTAGGATACTCGCTTTTTTGTTTTGAACCCACATAATGATCAACCACATCAATTTCACATTACAATCAGAAGACCTAGTGGGCTACTTTAACGACTACAGCAGGAAACCGATATTTGGCTCAACAAATTGAATCAAGTAACAATTACCTCTTTGTTGTACAGTTTATTATTGTTTTGCTACAAAAATTCCCGCTCAAGTTATTGCTGCTTTGAATGAATTAGCGTTGTTTAGCAGCTCTCTGCATAGGCCTACAGAGCCGCATTTTGGTACCTTTATGAGCTCAAAATTTTGATTTCGAAAGAAGTTATCGCGGGGCCAGTCAAGAGGAATAGAGGTAGTTTCAATCAATTTAGTTTCAAACTCACCATATAAAATCTCGGTACTTTCCGTCAACTTCCTTCACTTGAATTATTGCCACTTCGTTATCTGAAACGCCAAACTATAAAAATTAAAGCCCATAAAATAAAAACTACTTCTCTTCTGTTTATTGAATAATTCAATTTGTCGTCCATCGAGAAGTTAGAATACTGGTCTGTATCCCTGGATATTTGTTTTATTAAAATCTGTAAGTTTCAGCAATCCAATATTTCTCCACAATTTGTTTTCAATCTGAAAGTTTTTGACATTTAGGTTGAACAGATGAAGATCAAGGCACATACTTTTCTATTAATTTCATTTCCGCAATTTTTTATCTCATGTATCTGCTCGAATTTCTCGAGTTCGGGAATAACTTTCTCCAGCGGTGTTTCGTGTTTTTGAGGTTTGGCTTCTTGTACCTCAATTTCGAAACTATCCTTAGTCAGCAAAACCTTTATGAAGATTTGGCTCATCCTGAAAATATTTATACCTGAAGTGTTTTTTTTTTTGAAATGAATGCTCTAGGGGCTGTCAAAATGGCGGCCGCGGCCGGAATCGGGTTTCTGGATTTTGCTATTCCGTTGCTCGCAAGTAACGGTGGCCTAGAGGCCCTGGTAGAGGGACCAAAGTTTAGTTCTGGCTTTTACGGCCTCACGCGGCCATTTCGGCAGCCTTGCTCCCACTTATCTGAATGAACTCAACTCACATTCCAGTCTTGATCCTTGATTCTTCATCCTTCATTATGCCGAGATCAGGATGCTTGTATGTCCCAGCTTTTGGAAGGTCTTCAGCCGAAACAGAAACATCTTTTAATATGTGCTATAAGGAAAAAAGTTTTGGAGCAGTTAATGGAAGTTCAAACTCACTATGATCATTGTGTGAAATTCTTTGCGGTGTTCGTATAAAGATTCTATATCTTCATGAATGATAACTAGGGAGTTTTCTTCCAGTTCTCCGCTTCTGAAAAAATTATCGATTATAGTCAAGTTGGGGTTTAGAACTAACCTCGGAGAGAAATGAATGATTTGACCAAAATCGAATTTATAACTTTTCTCGGCTTTACGTGGAAGGATTCTGCGGAAATCTGATCTTGGCTTGAAGCTGGCAACTCGAATAATACTCGGAAGATCAGGAACATCAAGCTTTACAACTTTCAAAATGAAGCCACTGTAAATACTGGTTTCTTCTGACATCTTGTCTGTAAATAGGTTATCCAAATTGTTTTTTTCCGAAATTTATCAAACAAAATATCAAACGAAACTCACTTGTTAGTGAGCCGTTCGTTTGGTTGCTGAAAAAACAAAAATTACCATTAGTTTTTACTGCTTCAGAAAAAGTAACTCACCTTCCATATTCGAATTCTCGAAATAATATGTTTAAACTAGAAATAATCAGAAAAATAGTCCCAAAATCCATAGGGACAGAATAGTCCCAAAACACATAGGAACAGAATTATTATTGATCTCGACCATACCATCACTCACATGCCATGATGGTATGGTTGAGACGAGTAATGAATGGGATCGACGAATGAGGGAGGTTACAATTGGAGGGACAGTTAGAAGGATTAAGAAAAGAGAGCACAGAGAAAACAAGAGCGCCTTTGTTACAGCGCAGGTGTTTTCCACCTGTTCTTTGCAGAAGAACGTCTGTATGTGGTGGCCTCTGCTAATTCATCTTATCTTATCTGATCAGGCATCTCGAGGTTGCGACTCATCATTACGTCACTGCACAAGAACCTTCACGCTCTCCAGACAGAGGACTGCAGGTTTGGGTTGATCTATCAACCGATCCTGTTAATTGTGCCTCAAAATCAACGCTACGGCATTTAGGCGGTTTCAAAAATTTGGGGAGCTAGTGTTGTAGCAATGAGCCCTTGGTGTTTTGAATCGAAGAATTGCAAGAAGATTTTTAGAAGGTCAATGCAGTTTTCAGATGACAATCAAGCTGGAGGACAACTGCCTCTCGCTTCTAGTTGGTCCTTCTCATAGTAGAACAAATTACTACGACACGGCGTATTCTCTAGTTTCCAACAATTCGAGCAGTTTTTAGCAGTTTCAAATAATTTGGAAAACTAGTGTTGTAGCAATTAGCGTTCAGTGTGATGAAAGCCGATAATGAAGAACGGAATGTTGTGAGAAACGACGAGAATATTTCGAGAGGAACAGAAAACATTCAAACAAAAGTCGGAGTGAAGGACTGCTGATTTGTGTTTCTTCATTGGAAGAACACAGAAAAATGCCTCTGAAACACCTCGAAACCCCTAGTCCCACAGACCAGAACTTTCAAGTGGAACCATCAACCTGTGTTGTCCCAAAATAAAATGAACACAAAAAGTACATTATAATAAGCTTTATTCTTGAAAAAATTGATTTGGACAGTTTCAATTAATTCTGTATCGAAATCTATTCTTTCCTGTAACGTTTTCCAGCCATCTAAAAACGGCTCTGGATGATCACAGAATCTCCAATAGCCATCCCACCAATGAGGAGTTTAGTGTGTGTGCTATAGTCCGAGCGTTGAATAGGTCATCGCCGACCTCGATTGTTGTCGGCTGCGCGTATCCTACACCTCAGCAACACACAACGATAGCGTTGGTTTAATTACCCTTAATTTGAGGTTAGCAACGGTTTTGACCTGAAGAAATTTAGCGTCAACTATAAATTTTGGAACGTCTCCTTTAGGGGAAACAAAAGATGAAACATTTAGGAAAATCGGTTCACCGGTTCTTGAGTTATGGTCCGATGAAAGTTTCGAAAAAACAATTGCAAAAAAGCTTACAACATCCAGAATTCCCAGGCCGTCTCCGATCCAAGTACTAACTGGCCTCAACGTTGCTTAACTTGCCAGATCGGACGGAATGGCGTGCATTCAACGTGATATGGTCGTAAAGAACATCACTCTCCAATCCATCTGTCGACTTCTTGAAGAAATTCGTCGATTCCTGCTCCGGTTGATGCACGATGTGACGGTGGCGAGTCAGTGGAAAACTCCTACGACCGCACTTTTGTAGTTCCTCATCGGATGTGTTGTGTATTGATCGTGCGATGATGCAATAAGTGTTGGAATAATAAGGATTTATTCTCCAATTGAGGCGCTGCTTTGGAATATTAGTAACGGTGGTTCAATGCATGGGGAAGTGATAGAATGTCACCATTCGGTGGCGGTGAATGGAATGGGAATGATTACATAAGAAGTAAACAAAGGGTAAACATTCTAGAAGGAATTAGAGAAGTTCCAGCTTGCGCCGGCGTTTGAATGGGCGAGTAGTCGCGGCGTCCGATGGAGCGCGCTTGCATGAGGCCGTTGTAATTCATGTGGGAAGGTGAAGAAAGCGCCCCTAGGAATTGGAAGATGATTCCTTCGTTGTTAGCGTTTGTCGGGTAGATTGACGAAGGAAGTTGAGCCATGGAATTGCTCCTTGCACACAGGAAAGGTCGTGGACACCCTTGGGTGGCCGCGACAGGTGTAGAATCGAGAAATACAGAGATAATTTCTGATAAATGTTAGCGGCATTCCAAGATGTTACGTTTAAAAACGATCATTTCAAAAATACCAAAATCTGTTTTGGAATCATTTGGTTATGTTTCCTTCATGAAATCCTATTCTGTCTCAAACAATAACATTCTCAAAATCCAAGTTGATCCAAATATTCAAATTTTCAAACAATAAACGGTAGATGGTTTTACAGCCTCATTATTGATGTGTTCTGTTGAATTATGGAGGATATTCAAACAAAAGAATATTAAAGTATCCTGACTGTACGTCTCTAATCTGATGGATGAGGTGAAGGAAGGGTACAGCACTCTCCCTCTTTTAGGGGGCGGAGCCACAGTGTCTGGGTTAATAACCCTCAGGGTGAGAGTCATTCTCAAGTCATTCTGACCACAATCTACCATAACCATTCTTTCTCATCTACTCATTCTAACTCAACATCATGTCCTCATCAAGAATCATCCGTCATTCTAAGGGTGAAATCATCTCGGAGATTCTAGGAAGGACCGCCGGCTTAACTGGTCATCGACTGCTCTTTTCAAGACAATCTCCCATAATATCGACGGAGAAGGCCTTGCTCCTTCGATAAAGCGGTCTATCGAGTTGGGATTGGAGCCCGAGAATCAAGTGAGTTTCTTCAAAACCATTATTTTTTCATCAACTTATTTCTTTTGCATTTTTTAGTTCTGTTGTTCTTGTGACGGGGACTGTTCTACCAATGACGATTGTGAATGCCTGAAAATGGCTTGTTTAATGAAAAAACATTTGGGAAAGACCTGATTCTTCATGGCCAACCAATCGACAATCCTGCATCATACGAGAAGAAAATATACTGGGATAAGCCACGTTTCGTGTGCGTGACCCCGGTGTTCCTGCCGAAAAGATTGCTCATTGAATGCAACCCAAAACATCGACATGAACCAAACGAAGAAATTCGAAATCCGCAGGACTGATGGAAAGGGTTTCTGCCTCTATGCCATCTTCTATGCTGGAAAAGGAACACCAATCGCTTCTTTCAATGGAGAGCTGGTTGGACCGGGAGAGATTAAAAAGGATATGAACGTTTATCAATATTCGCTTCAAGTAATTGCTAATGACGATCCATTCTGAAAAGTGTTGAGCAAATGTAAATCAATTGACAAAGAATACAAGGATCAATTGAAGAAAGCATACCGCTCCACGGTTTTCGTGAATCCACTGAAAAAGGGCAATTTCACTCGAATGACCAGTCACAGTTGTGATCCAAATATGGAAATCCTCAGGTTAGAATTCTAGTGTTATCTTCTCAATTCCTAATCTTTTCTTCTTATTCAGATTGTTCCAAGGAGGAGTATCGCCTGCTGATCTGAGTGTGATTTTTGTTGCGACGAAGGAAATCAAAGCTGGTGACGAGCTCACATTCAATTATGGAGACGACTATGTCGAGGAGCACTTGGGTACCTGTTTATGCAACAAGTGTAAGGAAGAACGGCGACGATCAAATAAGCGGAAGATTGAAGATACCACAAGAGTCCTCCGGAGCCAGGCCAAGAAACAGTGCACTTAATAATAAAATAATAATTGCTTTTTTCTAATAATTTTAATAATTTTTCAGTTCTTGTAATATACTTGCAGTTGTTGAAAGTTTGAAATTTTGTCTTTCTGCTTTTTGTCGATAATTAATGTGATATAATTCATGAACTAATGAATAAATGAATGGAAAAACTGTTTTTCTCTATTTTCATTCTTCTAAATTCCAGGATTTCTTGTATTTGCAGCGTGAAACATTTTCGAAACCCAGTTTTTTTTGTTTCCACATGTCTCTCTCAATAAAGGGGTCACAGAGGCCGACACACACTCGGTTGACCTCTCCCTCAACACACCATTTGACAGGGGGGACAATAGTACTTGTCCTGTTATCTCCACCTGTCATCACACAAACACATACAAAGAGATTACCCTAATCTCAACAATAAATCTCTACAGAGATTACATTCACACTACCCTATTACAAGGGCACCCCATCAAACCGATACCCTCTTTACTAGTGAGAGGTGGAGGTAACCCAAGAACTGAAATTAACAGACGTATCACCAGAAAGTTAGTACCGGTTGCTCTTCGTGACAAACCAAACGAAGTCCACTGTCGAGTACTATACCCAACCAAAGACCAATACCAATGTTTCTTCAGAAACTGCTCAACCAAATCCATAGTAGGATACGGAGCAGAAGACACCAAATACATGACAACCCACATCAAAAACGAACATGGTGTGAAAGTCCACTGGAACTACAAGTGCAGCATCTGTGCCGTGGAATCCCCAGGGTACGGTATGATGTCAACCAGATGGATGACCGCACACATGAAACAACTACACGGAGTCCCCACCAGGGCTAAGCCAAACAAAAGCATGGCTGCAACAGCTGCAGAACGGCTTAACGAAGCTGCCCCATCAATCCCTAAACCAACATCTTTTCCCAAGATCCAGGAGCACAAAACTCCTGAAAAGATCAAAGAACTAGAAGGGAAAATACAAACACGTACAGTAACCAAAAAGCTCAGTGCTTTGAAAGAAGCCTCTGCACAAAAACAAGGAGAAAACCAAGAGGAAAAGGCTAACACTACAAAACCTAGACTCTCTTTAATCTCCGAAATACCCAACAAACCAGCACGTCGCAGTCTGGCTCCTCTTGTCGAACCGAAACCTACCACCTTCAATGCATCATCCGCCGTCATGGCACGCATACAAAGGTTAGCGGCAGCTAGAGAGGAAGCCAGCAAAGCTAGTAGACTAGCTATACAAAAACGAAGATCTAGTATAGCCCCAGCTATGTCAGCTAGATCATCGGAAGTCTTCAACACTACTTTCACCAAAGAGACTACCGAACCAATCTTCACAACCGACTCAAAATCGGATACAAATACCACAGAAATCG
>GL380009.1:0-23232 GCA_000143925.2 Caenorhabditis brenneri
TTCCCACTTTCTTTTTTATTTCCGAAACGAACAAAACTTACTTATTACCTGTTAAAATCCACCTGAAATACAATGTATAAGTTCGTTTCGAAAATGAAATGAGAAAGTTCGAAATTTGCATCATAATATTTTTCAAGGAGAAATTCTGGGAAATTTTTCGGCGAAAACAGTTTCTCTTAGCGAAATAATTGTTTTAAAACGCTTTTCTATCAACCGTCATGAAGTTTTAATGAAAAATACTGAGAAAAAACATGAAGAACAAAAGAAATTGTTGTGAATATCGGGAGAAAAAATTTACAAAGTCCCAAGATAAACACCGCGCAAAGGGGGTTTGCGGAGCATCGTAGTTCAGATTTGAGTCCGTATACGGATCGAATATGGTCCGTGCGCGAACGACCCCCTTTTTCCTCCTCTGTCTGTCTGACGCAGCCCGGCGAGGACAAGAGTTCGCGAAATGGCTGAAATCGGACGAGAAACGGCCCGGTTCCGGTCCGCAGCCGTTTCCGGACCGCGCGCGAACTACCTGTGGTAGTAGGTTCAATTCCCCTGGATGTAAAATTATTTTATCTTTTTTTTAATTTCCCATTTCAGCCTGTTAGGTGTCTCATTTGTTAGTTTATGCTTATACTACTTGGTTAAGAACGCGTAAACATAATAGTATTGTTGAAATCCTTTGTTTGTTATCACATTTCATCAGCAGCAATCTGACTAAAAAGTTCAGAAAAATTACAATAGGGTCCCCCCTTATGGAAAAAATTTTCGGCCTTCGGCCGAGAAAGACGAACGGTTTGTGAAACCACACCCCTCAGACGAAGGGTCAACAGTCGAACCCGCACTTAGGCGCCGGGGCTGGTGTAGGGGGGCGGAACCAAGGGTGGTGGCAGGGTGGGAGAAAGTGAAGATGCTATATGGATTGCGATTTCGTGAAGGGTCCCAGGTTTTGTGGATTTTTGAAGATTCAACATTTTCGAAACGCTGCAAGCCACGATTTTTCCAAGGATTTCCTAAAAGTCGTGGCTTGTTAAAAAACGAGTATTTGTGCCTTTGAGAGTTTCGAGATGAAGCGACTGAGGTGACTAATCTGGCCCATTGTCGGGCCTAAAATACTTCATTTTGATGTTACTTGGATCTATGAGAGATTAACTAGAGGTTTGCTCCAGTCCTCAGCAGAACGATTTTTTTTGCCAATTTCAAACCCAATTCCGAAGCTAGCCCCTTTTTTCCCAAAATAAATCTGCAATTGACATAAGCCCCAATTCTATATTTATAACTTTCAGAACTCGTTTTTTTTCTCAGCTAATTGTCTGTTTTTGTTTTTCCATCTCTTTTATTTTCCACTTGATTTAAATAACTAATTACACTTTGTTATTCTTTCACTCCTCCTAATTCCCACCCATTTATTTTTTGTTTTTCTTAATTTTATATTCATCTTTTTTTTAACCTTTTGATATTTTTATGATTCCAGTACTTCTTCTCCTTCTCCTCTTCGTCTTCTTCCGGTTTCTTCTCTCACAAGGCTCTCCCGTAATATAATAAAATCTGGAAAAAATAACACATAGAGCCTTTTTTTGGAGTCACGAGGAGCATACATTTCTCTCCTTTTTTCCTTTTTTTGTCGTTCCTTTTTCTTCTTTTTTTCTGAAAATATATACCATTAATCTTCTTTTCTTGGAACTTCCATGCAAAAATCTGCAAGATTACACTTTTCGGATCAAAATCTGAATTTTAGAAGGAGGGAAAGATGCCCTTCATGTCTTATCACTGATTTACACTTATCAGTTTATGTGTCGTTTCCCCCCTTCTCTAAGCTATTTGCACATGGGATTCCCTTTTTCTTTTCATCCTTTTTTTCGTTAGATCACTTTTAAGAACGAGAAATAGATTGCAGGAGAATGAATATTTCCCAATTTTAGGTCATAGTTGACGTCAAATTTCCCAATTTTTCTACTGTTTACCTTTTGCTTTTATGGAGTTTTTCATACCTTGTAGTCGGTGAAAGACATTGAATCATGGTTTTTTTTTAGAATTTCAAGAACAAAGTTTTGATGATATACGTTTAATTCTTCCATTATTTTATATTCTAAAAACTCAAAATCTTTTATCTATCCTCTCAAAATCTATTTTGTCACAAATTTGTCAAAAACTCATTTTCAATTTCGGTCATCAAAGCCAAATAAATTCCCTCCAAATTAGTCAAAAAATTTGGAACGCTTCACGAATTTGCGTGTCATCCTTGCGCAGGGGCCATGCTAATCTTCTCTGTATTGTTCCAATTTTAGTATATGTTCTCGGAAGAACGAGATACTTGGAAAGGGCACCCCGTTATATAGGGGGTACCTACACAGCAGCCGACATCTCCCGGGTTCCGCCCTTCACCATCTTTTGTGTGTGAAAGGGGCGGAGCCTGGGGTGGAGAGGGTGTGCAGGATGGAGAGGCCTGGCGCATACAGGAATGCGTTCAGCTGTCAAGATGGAAATAAGAATGTCTTGATTACCTAGAAAAGAACCTATAATTTACTTAAAGGCGCAGCATGGGTCTCACCACGGAAACTGTAAGACTTCCCCAGAATCACCAGAACAAAACCAAATTGCAATAAATTCTCAGAGCTTTAGCGGAAAAGGTGGTAATACAATGAGTTAACGAAAAATCAAAAAGAACCCAGAGAACCCCCGGTAGATTCCCCGAAAGTTCTTCGAATAGAAGACTCAAAATCTGACGAAAACTTCCTTTTTTGATAACAATTTGTTCTTAGAATCGAGATCTTTGATTTCATCGGTTTCCCATCCTTCATTGTTTTCAATTTCTCAGTTTCTTTTTTCAAAAAGTCAAGATTACTTGTTTCCCATGCCCTTCTTCTTCCTCTTCTTCTTCATGTCTTTGTTCCTCCTTCTTCTTGCTCTTTTCCTTCCATTTCCTTCTCATTTTTCCTGTCTTTTCACTCCTTGTTCCTTCTATTTCTTGCCTAATTACACTTCTTTTTTAACGTCTCCAGAGACCTTTTCTCTTCCAAACTATTCTCACTTTTTTTGTCTTCTTCTTCACTTTTTTGATGGATGAGAAGCCAAACTTTGAGTCCCAGTGTCCCTTTAAAATGCTCCCACTTTCTCACTTTTCCGTCCATTTTGACTCCGTGGAAATGGCACGAGAAATGCTTCTGAATCGAGACGAAGTATGCATTCACAATTCCATTTTCCACCTGTTTGTCTTTCATGCATTTTTTAATATTTTTGAGTTCTGTCTCATTCAAATCCTCTGGGGAGGAAACTGGAAGAGTCATGTGACGTGGCAATTGAATAAAAAGAATAAAAAAAGAATGGATATTAGTCATTTTGCAAAGGTTTCGTATAGGTTTTGATTAAAGTTTTTTGGGAGAACTCTGCAACGTTAGTCATACTTTTTTGGTGTTTTTGAAGGTGGCTGCACAGGGAAGTGTTGTTATTTAGGATATGTGCAAAAAAAAGAAGTGAAGTCAGTATACCATAAAATGACAAAATGATTGCCAGCTCTGGAAATCGAACTCACATGTCACGTTAGTTTAACATGCACCACCAACTGCTCAGGAATAGGCAAAATTTGTCGATCTTGTCGGGAATTTCACCTTATTTTTTGGTGACACTAAAAACCCCTGGTGCTCCAGGACAAGCAGGATCAGTGCTCTTTTCCGGTCCTACCAGTCAGGCCTAAAGTTCAAACTCACCAGAGCAGTTTCCAATTAAAGAGCATGCCCTTATATTAAAGTGCCTCACCTCCTCTCTATTCTCCTCACATCTTTTTCCACTTGTCAGTACGAATCAACATCAGAACATTCACTTTTATTCGATGCAAAAAAAGAGCATCCGCGACAAAAAAAATATGGAGAAATGGGGGGAAGATGTACGGAGTTCTTGAATGTTTCCGGCCACTTCTTTTCTCGCATCCTCCCCCTTTCAAACATGTTTGTTGCATCACCAATTTATATTGCCTAGTCTTTTTTCGGAGACAGAGAGAAAGAGCAAGAGGAATAGAGGAAATAGAACGAGGGGATTGGATTTTTTGGCTGAGCTCTTTTTGGACTTTTTAGTTTTTGAATCGTTGGAAAGTCTTCGAAGATTTTCTGAAAAATTCTAAATATATGTCTCAAGTCGGTTTAGTCAGATTCCGCAGATTTTACTGATGTTTTCGTTTTTATTTTTTATCTTCAGAAAAAGTGAGAATTTTCAAAAAAAAAAAAGTCAAAAAATGAACTGGAAGTGCCATGCTAGGACTTTTGCCCCGATTTCAGAAAAATTATTTTTTATCCGCTCCATCCCAAAGATCCCAAAGATGAAAACATTTTTCTGATAGTACACTGACTGCAATCAGCACATCTGACGGTAATTTTCGTATTCTTTCACTGCAAAACCTATCCGTCCATATGCCAATACAGCCCAAATCTCAAAATTTTCAAAATAGTCTTCATCTCTCCCTTTTTGAAACTCTTCCAAAAACCAATACATTTTTACAAAATTTATGAATGCTCATTCTCTTTTTTCTGCTTTTTGAAACCCATAAAAAGAGTTGAGAAGGCGGAAAATGGAACAAAAAAGATATGTTTGTTTTTCAGGAAGTTTTCTTTTTTTTTTCTTTTTTTGGAAGAAGTTTTCCTTTTTTGAAGATCCTCTTCCTCCAGAATATTCAGAAGGCGTGCTTCCTTTACTCCTCTTGGATCACACACTGAGAAATTAATGAAATTTCCCTTCCCTCCATCCTTTTTTTGTTACGTCTTCTTTCATTTCTTGACCTTCTCATCATCAAAACTTTTTTCTTTTTTCCTTTCATTTTTGAGTTCAAGAGACAAAAAAAGAAGACAAAGAGCCCATCGATGTCTGTGTGTATAACCCATTTACACGGACCAATTCAATTGTTTTGTTCATTTTTTATCTCTCCTTTTCTGTCATTTTTCCATTTTCTTTCTATCTCTAATTCCTCTTCTCTCTCTCTTCAATTTTTCACTTTGGACCCTTGAAGAAAAGGGGCTCAAGATGGAACACAAACATGCCTTGTTTGCAGTTGATTCGACGTCAAAAAAAGAAGAAAAAGAAGAAGAAGATCAGTGAAGTAGAAGAAGAAAACGAAGAAAATAATGAAGAAGAAGTTATGAAGGGAGGTCGAAATGAAGGAGAAGAGAATGAAGAAGAGGAACAAGTCGAAAGTTCATCAATTGGATGTTCTCCATTGACTAGAAGACGAAGGAAATCTGCTGCTGTTGGTGAGTTTTTTGAATTTTATTTTGGGATTTTTTGGGGTTTTGGGGGTACGTTCGAATATTGAAAAAACTTAAACCAAAATTGTCAAAATCGTGGATGGAACAGACTGAGGAAATAGTCAGCGACGCCCTTGATTTGGTTTCTGTCAATATTCCTGGCCGATGTTTCTCATTCTAACTAAGAGCTATGTTAAACAAAAACTAGCTGAAAATATTAAAAGGAACATACCCATCGTCTTTTTCGACAGCATGAAATATACTATAGGCACATAGTTTTTTTCAGCCTAGAGAGGTTTGAATTATATTGCCATTTGAAATATATTATTTGCTTCCCATACAATTCAAAAAGAAAAAGGTCAATTAAAACCTATAGAGATGGGAGAGATCCCTTTGCGAAACGCCTTTAGAGTCATTATCTATTCTCTTCATCTCTCCTGAGTTCCCTAGGTGTTCCCTAGTTGTTTCAGTGTTTTTTGCCTTTTGATCAATGAATATTATCGCTCTTCATTTACCAGCTCTAAAATAATTTTGATTTTTGTAAATAATCTTAGTTTGCACCATTTTTGAAAGTCATACAGTATAAGCTTTTCCGTGACGAGACTCACGCTGCGTCTTCAGGGAGAATTAGATCTATGTTCTATCTTACAAGGACTGTTCCATCATTGTGCCACAGTTAAACCCATCCTTGTATGCACCAGTCCTATACATACCCACTCGTTCTTCCGAGAACATATACAAAAATTGGAACAATACAGAGAAGATTAGCATGGCCCCTGCGCAAGGATGACACGCAAATTCGTGAAGCGTTCCGAATTATTTGACGAATTTTAGGTGATTTTGCAATAGAAAAGAATTCACAATATCCGTTTTCATCTTGCTAGAGGTTATGAAAACTTCTTTTGAATACTGTAGCAAATGACAGGAATAATGGACGATTTCATCGAAACTATGAAGAGCAAGATCAGAAATTAGAAGTTTGGAAATTTACGCATTGCTCAAAATGTTTTGGTGCCTTCTAATAGGATACATGATCAACTGTTTCGGTTACTTATTAAAAATTAGTTCTTGCTTCAGGTTTTATGAAAAACTATTTCGAAACCGGGTGACTAATATTTTGGGAAATGATGAAACTTGCTTGATTGGAGCATCCTTACTCCATTTTCTCGGGAGCCAAGTTTTTCGTTTTTATACCCGATTTTTGAAACTGCTGTATATCCTGAATTCCAGAAACGGGCATAATTTATTGTGATAGCTCCCATTGTTTTTCTAGGCGGAATACTCAGTTTCTAACTAAAATAGCCAGAGGTTTCCCTAGAATAAATCTCTTCATGGGTTCCTCCTCTCGAAAAAATCAATTTTGACTCCCACTACTTGATTCTATATCCATTTTCTGTGTCTCTTTTCGTCCCTCATTCAGACAGATGAGTATCATCTTAGAGAGAACCGAAAACCCAGTGGAGCACATCTTCAGATCTCTTCTCTTGCTCCTTCTATCCCTCTCTCTCTCTCGTTCTGCGTATCTGAAATCTAAAGTAAATTAGTATGCTCTTCCTCTTTTTTGACGCTGAGAGATTTGTCACATTTTATCAGAAGACAGATTCTCCTTCTTCTAGAACTTTCTGAAATGTTTTTATGAATGGTCAGGCATCATCATTTTCAGAGAGAAAGAAAAAAGGAGGAGGAGGAGCATAAATGAAAAGAAAACAATCTCTTCTTTCTCCAAACATTTTATTCCTTTTCTCTTTTGAATTCATATTTTCTGTTTCTTCCAGCAGTCTCTTTTTCAGTTTCCCATGAGATACCGTTTCCATCGATATTATGTTTTTTGTTTGAGAAGAAAACACAGATTATCCTATGAAAACAAAACTAGATCTCAATCTTATTCTGGCCGACTAGAAACTGACCAAGTTTGAACTCTAGATTCCCTTTATTAGAATGGCGTGGAGTTTTCTTATAATGTGAGAACATTCTAGAAAACTGATATCACTTCTTATATGGACTCTAATTTAGGGAAGGAAATTTCTAATCTGAGTGTTTATTCTTCTCGGAGTGAAACGAGATAGCACGATTACCTCTTTTCATTTAGCTATTTTTTATCAGCTTTTATCAGAGAGCACCTTCAATTTGAAGAGCTGAGCAGTTCCGAATTAGTTGTTCTCCTATTTTCAGCCTCCATAAAATTCTATGGAACTATAATTCGTATGTTCCAAGCTCCTCCTTCTACTACCGCTTCCCTTAAAAAATTAGCATTCTACCCAACTTTCTGAATTCCTCATTCTTCACATCCGTGCCTTCCTCCTCATTTTCCTCCAAACTTCCACTCCATTCCACCCCCAATTCCAGAGGAAGAATGCGATTCTCGACTCTTGCCAGAATATTCGTGGTGTTTCGTCGTCGTAAACGGCGCAAGTTTCGCAGGGAACCCACTTTTCTCTCCTATCGAAGAAGTTTGTCATTTTTGCAAATTTGGAGATTTATTTTTTTATTATTAGCAGAGCTACTGCTTCAAAGAACCAAGTAGAATAGTTAAAATCAAAAAATAATTCAAGAAAAAAATTCTGAAGACAATTTAATTCCACACTCCAAATTCTCCGATTTCCAGGAACATCAACAACTGAAAAATCTCATCAAACTCATCATCACAGTCATCACTTCCCGAGAAAGTCCCCTGGATTCAGATTTCGTCGAATTTTCGATACATTCACTTTCACAAGGTAAGTCGCTGCTGAACAAGAACTTAGGCTCACAAAATCAATTTTCAGATCACTGAAACCGCAGTACTCCGTAGAGAATCATGTGAGTTTTGTTCGTTCTAAAAATCTTGACTTGGGAATTCAAGAGGGGACTATTTTTCAGTTTAGAAGACTGTTTTTGTATCTGAATCTCCGTTCTACAGTAAGCTATGAATCATCTTTGAAGATGAGCAAAAGTCAAAAGAAAAATTTTCCAAATTGTCTGCATTAGAGAACTCTGTTAGACTTGAACTCATAGCCAGTTTGGAAATGCACCAAAACTTGTACTACACTAGCCCCTGTATTCGGTGGATCCTGTTTGACTGCCTTCATTCCCGTCTCCGTAGAAACAGCATCCTCCAACTGAACCGCTTACCCAAAACAGTGACACTTTGCGACCAGAAACGTTTAGGTCCAATAAAGATTACGGTATTTCCCCCTTTCCCCATGACTTCATTCCCATCATAAAACGAATGTAGCTGTGAATATCAATTCACCATGACTCATGTCATGTCTTCACCCCTCTTTGAGCTCTCTGAAAGAAAGAAACATTTGAAATCAGTATTCCAAAACGAATCTTTTCTCTCCATTTTCCCATTTTCCGATCACATTCACGATCCTCTTTTTTCTAAACTCTCCTAACTTTTCATTCTATTTCCTTCCTAGTTTTCGATCATTTTTCGGAAATAAAACGAGGGTTTTGTGTGCAGCCTCCTCGCAAAAAAGGCAATAACGTTTTTCGATTTTCGCCCCTATCTATTCCCCGATTTTCGGCTTTTTCCAAATAATGGTAAACTTGAATTTGAAGAGTATTGTTCGAAGAATTAATTCGACTTCTTCTTCGTCCTCTTCATCTAAATTAAAGTATCGAAGTTTATCATCAACACTCGTGGTTAGTCAGTTATCTCTCATTTACATTTTTATTCAAATTATTCAAAAATTAGTATTTTAAATTGAATGTTTTTGAGAATAATTGAATGTGTGGATTTCAGAATGATGAAGAAGAATCAGATGAAACGACACAGAAATGTGGAGAAGGTGGAGAAATGGATGTGGTCACATTGCTTCTGGATGTCAGGCTGAATAACGGGGAGGATTTGCCAGTGAAAGATGCTTCAGGTAGGAAAAGATGCTTTAGATCAAGAAATGTTTTTGGGTTGAGAAGTAGGATGACTGATACCCTGTAATTAAAGGACATCCAACAGGAGTGTCTAGCGCCGACCCGTTCATTGAAGAATGTATGAAGCGGGTTGAAATTTTTCCGTGGTTTTAGCTGGGTCTTGTCCCCTACGAAAGCTTTTTACCTCACTATTACTATTGGAAAAATGTATAACACTAGAAAAAAAGCCCACCATTTTTGTGCTGCTGAAGCCGAAAGCTTTATTAGGCTCCACCGCACCACAGTAACACTTTAGCGTAGCCTACCTTCTAAGAACATAAGATTCCTACTAATGAAAACTCTTTATCTCAGGTAGTTCCGATCCATATGTGAAATTCCGTTACAAAGAGAACATTGTGTACAAGTCTGGAACGATATTCAAGAACCTGAATCCATCTTGGGATGAGGAATTCCAAATGATCGTGGATGACGTCACTTGTCCTATTCGTCTGGAGGTGTTTGATTTTGATCGATTCTGTACGGATGATTTCATGGGTGCTGCTGAAGTCGATTTGTCACAAGTCAAGTGGTGCACGTGAGTTTTATTTTATATGATTGGAAAATATGTGAAAACCATTGCTGAATTCGCGTTCGTTTGGAGGAATTCAGGTTTATTAGCTCTAATAGATACCTCTTAAAAACTCTACTAGAGGAAGCTTGAATATTCATTTTTCCTCATCACGAAACTTCATAAAACGTGTTTTTTATTCAAAGTTCTAACTGTAAACAACCTTTCATATCATTTCCAGTTCCACTGAATTCCGTGTGGATCTCCTTGACGAAGTCAATCAACCAGCTGGAAAAGTATCTGTTTCTATCACAATCACTCCAATGACCCAATCAGAAGTTCAACAATTTCATCAAAAAGCCACCAAAGGAGTTTTATGTACATCGGAAAAGAAAAAAGAGCAACGAGGTACATTTTAATAAACTTCTTTTCCCTTTAACTCTCATAACTTTCCAGCACCAGCGGGTCAAGATTGGGCAAAACTAGTGAATATAGTTCTGGTAGAAGGGAAGGGAATACGTATCGATGAACGGTGTCCAGATGCATTCTGTAAATTTAAACTGGGTCAAGAGAAGTATAAATCGAAAGTATGCTCGAATGCAGATCCAAAATGGATAGAACAATTTGATCTTCACGTGTTTGATACGGCTGATCAAATGCTTCAAATGGCATGTATCGATAGAAATACGAATGCAATCATTGGAAGAGTTGAGATTGATGTATCCTCTGTTCCATTGGATGAGACTCTTCAACACTGGTATCACTTGGATAATGCTCCTGATAATGCTCAAGTTCTTCTTCTGATTACTGTATCTGGGTCGCATGGAGCTGGAGAAACCATTGAGACAGATGATTTCAATTATAATGATATTCGGAATATGAGAATTCAGAGATACGATATTACGAATTCATTGAATGAAATATCGGATATTGGTACTTTGACTGTCAAATGTGAGTAGTTTTTTCCACTGAAAGTTAGGGAGTTGAGCATTTTCCCGGCCACATGGCGCAGACGGTAACGCGTTCGATCATCTGCCAGACCAGTCCAGGATTCAAACTCACCAGTGGTATTAACCATTGAATTTTCATAGAAATCATGTTTCAAATGTTCAACCACCATTCATTTTCAGTATTCTGTGCTGAGGATTTGGTGGCCAAAGACTTCGGAGGGAAGAGTGATCCCTTTGCTGTTCTAGAACTGGTGAACACCCGAGTTCAAACCAATACAGTCTACAAAACACTCAGTCCAAGTTGGAATAAAATCTATACTTTGTAAGTAAACTTCCTTTCAAACTGGAACCACATTTGAAATTTCCAGCGCTGTGAAAGATATTCATACATGTCTCCAAGTCACAATATTCGATGAAGATCCAAATAATCGATTCGAATTCTTGGGTCGCGTACAAATCCCGTTGAAATCCATCAGAAATTGTGAAAAGAGATGGTATGGATTGAAAGATGAGAAATTGAAAAAACGAGTGAAAGGAGAAGTTCTTTTGGAGATGGATGTCATTTGGAATCCAGTCAGAGCAGCAATAAGAACTTTTAAACCAAAAGAGAGAAAGTATTTGAGTCAGGAACAGAAATTCAAGGCCGCTTTGTTCAAAACTTATTTCGGAGAGATCAAGGATACAGTCAAAACTCTTGCTGGTTATAAGAATAATGTGGAATATCTGCTTTCATGGCATTCAAGACCAAAGTCATTGCTGGCTTATGTTGTGAGTACTTTGTTTTTCTGGAAATGTATCTTTTTGGTAGTAAAATTTGACCAAATTTATTCAAAACTTGGTTATAACAATCACCTAAAATTGGACAAAAAATTTGGAACGCTTCACGAATTTGCGTGTCATCCTTGCGCAGGGGCCATGCTAATCTTCTCTGTATTGTTCCAATTTTAGTATATGTTCTCGGAAGAACGAGATACTTGGAAAGGGCACCCCTTATATAGGGGCTACCTACACAGCAACCGACATCTCACGGGTTCCGCCCTCCATTATCTTTTGTGTGTAGGGGGCGGAGTCTGTTGGAGAAGGGTGCATAGACGGGGAGAAGGGGTAACCATGGACTGCGATTTCGTTAACCGTTCCAATTTGTTTTAAAATTCAAAATCTTGATAAAAACATGTTTCAGATCTTCATGCTGTTCGTCTATTTCTTCGAAATCTACTTCATTCCAATCATGGTTTTGGGATTGTTCGGATACAATTTCGTAAAAAATAAGACATCCGGAGATGAACCGAATTCACCGAGAAGTTCCATAAAAGGACAAAAGTGTGAAGAAGAAGATGAGAATGTTAGTTTGTTTGGGCTCCTTCTTGAGTGTCGGGGTTTCGCGTACCTAAAAAAGCGCAATCAATTTTTTTCTCGAATGTCTGGAAACGACTGCAAAAACTAGTAAAACTAGAAAAAACAAAATAAAAGCCATGTCAGAATTAAGACAAATTTTGAAGCATTTGAACCCATAGCTTTCAATGTATTTTCTATAACGAGGTCCATGCTGTTCCATCAGGGTGGCATCAACTTGACCGCTTTCTACCTCCTAGAATACCCATCAAATTTTCCAATTCAGATTGGAAATGGAATCCGAGACACCCTGAATTCAATGCAAGAGAACCTTCTTTCCCTCCAACATAGTCTTCATTTTGCTACTCAACTACTTCAAAAAATCAAAAATACCTTCAATTTCACTGATATTTGGCTATCAACACTGGCTGTAATCGTCTTATCTCTAGCTTTTATTCTACTCTACTTCGTCCCACTTCGATGGATTATTCTGATTTGGGGAACGAATAAATTCTCAAAGAAATTGAGAAATCCGAATTTCGTGGATAACAACGAACTGTTGGATTATCTATCGAGAGTGCCTTCAAATACTGAACTTGTGAGTTTTCCAAGAAACCTTTAATAGAAGGGCATATTGAATTTTTACAGCAAGAGCAATCAAATGCACGTGTTAATCGACCAATCAATCTGTGATTCCTGCCTTCTGAATCTTCACTTTCTGTTTTTTTAGGAATCTGTTCATTTTCCTATTGGTGATAATTAATAATTCACATTCCAACGTGACATTTTTCTGTAATTACACGTTTCTGTTCAACAAAAAACAAAACAAATAAAAAGTCTTGGGTCTTTTATTCCTTCATTTTCGTCTTCATGTTTTCGTTGCAATCGTCACTTTTCCTCATTTTTCCGAATCTCGTTGTGAGTTAATGCGCCCTCAACGAGGATGAATCGCAAGCAAATTTTTTTTCTTGAATTAACAAAAGAAGTTACCGTTGATGTGGTTTATCGCGGGTCCGGCCTGACAAATCGCCAGAAGCTTTACCGACTGACTTGTTTTTTGAACCCTTCAAATTAGATGCAGCGCTTTGCTTCTTTGTTCATATTCATAAAATTCATAAGATCTTATTCAGATGAGTGTGGATCTGGAGGAGTTGCTCTCAACTTCAGAAGATCCTGTTCAGGTGTTGTGTCGATGGATATTCTTCACTTATCTCATCGGATTCGTGTTTGTTATCATCGGTTGTCATATTTATGCAGCGGTAAGGGAACGGGAGATTCTTGCTCTTCGAAAAATAAATGAAAAAGCATGCTGAAGTTTTCGCAGCCGTCACATTGATCCTCGAAGTTTTTTTTCGAAATCTGTGAAAAACTCAATTCTAGATTTCAAGAATCCTATTATTCTTCCTAAAAACCATACATTGTTTCAGGTGGCCGCTCCCGAAAAACGACAGTTCACGTACGCATTGAATCCGACAACCGGACTGTACCAGACGGAACAGACAACGTGATGGAAAAGAATGAATCAAAAACAAGGATAAACCAATGAGTTACTTATTTTATTCTAAATGAAATTTTAGAATTAATATTCAATTAATTTTTTGTTATTCATCAAAAAGTTGCAGAGCTTTCAAAATTTCAAAATTAAATTTGGAGCAAGTTTGCAGTGGATAACTTTTTTCTAGCTCCGTCCACTTTTGAGATGTGGGGCAGTTCTTATTTGGTACAGTTCTGATTCAGCGTACCGCTGATGAGTCAGTTGAAGGGGAATCTAAAAAAACGGCTTTTAGAGGCAAGGCCACGTAGTGCTTCTAGTAATTTACCTAACAAGTCCCGGGTTCAAAAGCACCGGAGGTACCTATTATAGCAACTTCAGAAGAAATATTTTTGAGTTCCAACCTCCTGGAAAGTGTACTCCAGACTTCCTCTAATCTGACAAAGGTAATCAAATCAAGAAATATTTCACAGCTGCTGTTCATGTAATCTACCTTTCCCCTCATATCTAAAATGTCACATTTATCTCGACAAGAAGTTTTCCCCCTTCTCTCTCTCCTTTCCCTCCTTTACCTTCTCATTTCTGATCACTTATGCTTTTTGGCGGATAACATTTTGGGTCCAGACACTGCAATTACACTCTCCAATGCACTCTTCCGTATCCAATTAAGATTACCTCACTACTATTTTTGAAAACAGACGTCATACTCATTATCTCCTTGGGGACCCCACTCGACTCCTCCCACTTTTTTGTCTCTTATTAAAAATGTTTTTACCACACCTCTCGGAGAAAAAAAGATTCATTTCCTTTTGTTATTCAGATGAGCCTTGTTACTTGAGGAAGTCTGAGGCCAATAACAAATAACAATGTGGGCTCAAAAAGGGGGAGGGGCACTGTACGAATATGTGTTTTCAGTTGGGAATTCAGTGAGTGAATTCATGACGTCTTGTCTACCCGCCGGCGCTTTGACGATCATGTTTTTGAGGCTCACTATAACTGTAGCTAATCAATTGATCTAGCCCGTTTCATAGAATTGGAAAGAGCTCTCAAATGAATCAGAATGGAGCTTCTTAGCTTCTTATCATTCATCTTATTCTAACCAGAGTGTGTGCTCAGCTACAGTACCCAACTCTTACTCATTCATAACAGAAAGTTCAAGAGTCTGTGTCTTCTCAAAAATCTCACTGTCTAGTCTTTTTCCCCAGGTTCATCTAATGAATCAGTGTCTACCTTCCTTCATAAGTTCCCTTTCTTTTCTCTGTTCCAGTTTCAGAAAGAAGACCAGTCTGACTAACATGCTCCATTGAAGTGTTCCATTCGTTCTGGTCTATTGATCTGTGAAGGGATGTGTTCAGAACCCTTCTTCTTCTCAGAATATCATCAATTTCATAACGTGTTCATACCCAAAACCACAAGGTGGCCTCTTCTCAGAACACGTCTTCTTCTTCTTCAGAAATCATACATCTTTCTCTTGTTGCTCTCTATTTTTGTTCTTTTAGAACAAGAAACCAAGTTACATGTGTGTATTAATGCCGTCATATCTGAGTAATTGGGGACCTGGGGGAATATTTTTCTGAACTTAATCTGTCAATTTTCTATATACGAATGAATTCAATTACGTTTTTTTTTCTACTCTTTATCAACCTTTTTCACGAGACCCCACTTTCTCTATTTCCAGAAAAATAATGGACTTCACAATTCCCATGATGAATCTGGCAATGGATATGTCTCTCACCGAGGAGGAACGTTCTCGACGAATGGCGTTTTACAAGAAAAAACAGGAAATGATCAATGAGAATCGGATGGTTTTGGTACGTTTAGTTGTTTTATGAATAGGCTGAAGGTTCCGAATCCCAACTTCAACTTCGTGCAATCGATTCATATTTTTATAAACATATGCCGTTTCAGGATTGCCCAAAATGCCTGATAATCTTCACTGATCCTATCCTCTACCGAATGCACATTTCAATGCATCCAATCACTTCTGGTCCCGTGATCTCCTGGCAGTGTGCATTATGCAAGCGACATTGCACGGATCGCCTCGATTTCTTTGCTCATATGGTCAAATATGGTCATTCTATGATTCCACAGGGCGTCTTCCTACCTCCAAATCTAGGATATCATTTTGGTCTTCCTGATTTATCTTCGCTCTGTCCACCGACGGATTTATTAAGAGAACTGGTGAAACTCATTACAAATAACCCTCCGGCAAACTCATAATCTTCGTGTTTTTTTTCTTACTGAATAAATGTATATACGTTGACTCTATACCAGTCTTTGTTTCAATCACGGAAAATGTAAAAATTTCCTCACTGAAATAAGTCCTGCAAACGGATCGCGAATTTCACAAAGAAAAAACCCGTATTCAAACTCCCGCTATTAAATGCGGATGCAACAACGCTCCACGGCCAAGTGTAAGAGAACGGAGAGGGAAGAGGAGCGAGAGAAACTATGGTTTTTTTGCTTCGTTTTTCTTATTTGCTTCCCCTTGTTTAAGTGATGTTCACGCTCTCAATTTATCTCTTTTCAGGTGTAAAAAGATGGTGAAATCTCCAGGAAAGTCGCCAGGAAGATCGCCAGAACGGAAAAAAGTGAAAATTGAACAGTATCCGATGATTGTGAAAGATCCACTGGCACGCGAAATTAACGAGTCTCAAGTTCTGAATTACACGACTGCTCTTTCTGGTTTCGAAACTCCAACTGAGGTTAATTAAAGAAATGATGATTCGTTTATTGATTTTTTGTCTATTTTAGGAACAACTTCTTGTTGTCGATGGAGACGATTTCCGTCATCATCCAAACGAAGACGTTGAACAATATTTCGTTGCAAGTGCTCAATGGGGAGTCCCTGCAATTGCATGGAACATCGTTCGACCCGCATTTCTATGGAAACTTGAGTTCTGTATAACGGAATTCATGAATGTGGAGAAGAAGAAAAAGGAAGCCGCCGCCGCAGCGAATGCGCTCAGCGACAATGAGAAACCAACAGAAGCACCAGCAGTCAAGGAGAAGTTATCTATTTGTGGGCGTAAGTTTCAAAGAAAGGACAAAGTGCGAAGAACGGACAAAGTTTCTTCAGACAAAGTGCTGATCAAGACGACGCCTGTGGTTTTCAACACTGAAGAATCGATGGAATTCATACTCGACAAGGCAAAGGGTTTCGATGGTTTCCCATTCACATGGCAACGGCTCTGCGAGTTGCTCACCGAACCAATGAAGCATTACAGTACAGTTGACAAGTTCTTGCGGGCTGTTGATAAGGTAAATTTCTCGAAGATTCCCACTGTAAATAGGAACTTGTCATGTTGTTTTGCACTGCAACTAGTGTGCCAAAATTTTTTGCTTATTTCCTTCAACTTTTGTTCCCCGGTCGCATAACTTTCGGCAAGTTCCGTGAAAGTGTCCATTTTATAAATAGAAGCCCAGTAATTTCATAGTATTTTTGTTTCTAGGTGATCAACGTCGTGACAACAATCAACGAGCATGGTGGCCGATCATTTGGAGATTGGGACGTCCCACACAGCCAGAATCATCATATGGAGAACTTGTTCTTCGGTGCTGTGGTAAGTAGGCGGATTCGAAAACGGAAAGTCGCGTGGAATGCTTGGCACGCAAACGGAAATTTGCTCGCAAACTTATCAATTTTCCCAAAAACTATTCTCTAAAAATCTATAATTTCCAGGACGAAGTAGACATGATGGATCTGGAAAAGCACAAGAACGAAATGAATGAAGAGCCATTGGATATGAGCACAAAGTCAATGCCAGCTCCACGTTCGACCACTTCCCCCAATCCACCATCATTCGCTCCACCAACTTGTCGTTCTCCAAAACAAAATTCTCCATCATCATCACCGAAAAACAGCTCTCCGTCTTCATCACCAAAGCAACTTTCACCTGCTTCTTCTCCAAAATCGCCAGCTATTCAGAGCCCTAGGAAGGAAGAACCAAAAGAAGAGACGAAGAAAGAAGAAGTGAAAGAAACGAAAGAGGATTTGAAGGAAGAATCAACGGAAGAAAAGCAGAAAGAGAAAGAGGAGGAGAAAGAAGAGCTGAAAGAAGATGAAAAAGAAGAAGTGATGGAAGAGGATAAAGAGGAAAAGAAGGCTGAAAAAGTACCAGAAGTTCATGAAGAAGAAATGCCAGAAGAGTCAGAAGAAACCAAAGAAACCGAAGGAGAAAGTGAGGAGGAAAAGAAGAAAAATGAAGAGATGGATGCCGAGTAAAGCAGCACTCTGTAAAATTATATTTTCTAAATTGATTCAGAATCATTCTCCTCCAAAAAACAATTCCATATTGAATTTTCACTTTTTTTTTACTATATTCGTCTATCGTTTCCATAATTTTCAACAATATCCCTCATTTAAATGAGATCTCTCTTTTTATAGTTAATTTCTCTTTCTGCTCCATTTTGAATAGGTTGTGCAACACCTGTTCCTGTGACACTAGATTTCTCTCCTCCCTTTGATCGCCCTCGCTTATTTTTGAATGTTAAACACTCTGTATAATGTATTTTCTCATAAATTTTAGCTAAACTAAGTAACAAAGGAAGATGAAAAAAAGTATCCTTGTACTCCCAGAGCAGATGGATTTTCACTTCTTGTGACAAGTGTCTTGTTTGCTCATATCACCAAAAGACAGTGCGCCGATTAGAAGAGAATTAGGGATAGAAATGGGGGAAATTTCGGAAAATCCATTGAAGAGCTTTCACATTTTACAATGATATTTAATCAAATTACTCTCATTCTTTTACTTTTCTATGCAAAATTCGGTTTTGGAAGTGTAGCAGAGACAAAACTTTTTACAGATTTATTGAAAGGTTTTTTTTTTTTGGATTTTCTTTGTAATTTAGATTAGCTTTCAGGCTATAATCCTTTGGAACGTCCCGTTTTGAACTCTTCCCAACCGTTGGAAGTCAAAATTAAATTATTTTTGCAACAAATTTTGGATGTCGATGAGAAAAATCAAATTGTTTCTGTCAATGCCTGGTTGAGTTATGTGAGTTATCAACTGTTCAACATCTCTGAAATCCAACGATCAACGTTTTCGAAATAGAATCAATTTCCTTTTTTGCACTTTTCAATGTTCCTTTTGTCCCCTCGGGGACTGGGCCGAGCCCGGCAGCAGTGCAACGCCAGGACGACCCTTGGAAAGTCGGAGCAAGCCCCGAGTCTTTCCTAGTTTCCAAAAATCATATAACCTTTATTACACTCATTCGAGTGTATACCGTAGGTTAATACGATAAGAACAGATACTACACTTTGATCTTAGCTAATAAGCCGAAGAAGCGATAACTGACCGAAGGAGGTGACCGGGGTTACCTAAATGTATGTACCGACAAAAAGCGGGATCGCGATGGCCACTATGTTTTGTGTGTGAGAGGAAGAGAGAGAGAGAGAGAGAGTGAGGGAGGTCGCCATACAAGGCAACTGATTTCGCAATGTTTTACCGAAAGGAAAGTTACCTGACCAGTTGAAAATGCATTTAGAATAATATTCAGCGTATTGAGTTTGGTCGGTTTTCAGCAGTTGATCAATTTTCAGACATGGTTCGACCACAAACTACAATGGGAACCAAAGAAATACGGTGGAATTCAGGACATTCGATTCCCGGGAAGTTCAGATCACATTTGGAAACCAGATGTCTTACTTTACAATAGGTGGGGTTTTCAAATAGAACAACTTTTCCTGTTTTTGAAGGCCTCAACATACCTCAGGAAAGGAATAGTTTTTCAAACTCTGGGTTCTCAAAGACAAGCATAGCAACTGGTAAAGCTATTTGATATTAGCAATGAATTCAAACCCCTATTAGATCCACTTTTCTCCCTCCGAATGCCTTATTTCCAGTGCCGCCGAAGATTTCGACTCAACATTCAAATCAAATCTGCTCACCTATCACACTGGTACCGTTGTCTGGATCCCTCCAGGAGTTCTGAAGTTTGTTTGTCAACTCGACGTGACTTGGTTTCCATTTGATGATCAAGTTTGTGAAATGAAATTTGGATCATGGACATTTCATGGATATGCTATCGATCTGCAAATTGATGATGACTCGAATGGAAGTAGGGTTATTGAAAACGATTTATTTATGAAAAAGAACGTTTCAGCTCAATCAATGGATCTATCGACGTATCTTGTGAATGGAGAATGGCAAGTGATAAGTACAAATGCAAAAAGAATAGTCAGTTACTACAAGTGTTGTCCGGAACCCTATCCAACTGTCAATTATTATTTGCATATTCGAAGAAGGACATTGTATTATGGTATGTCCCAGAAGTCTGGAATACATAAACGTATTTTTTTAGGATTCAATTTAATAATTCCATCCCTTCTGATATCCCTAATGGCAATTCTCGGTTTCATGTTCCCACCAGATGCAGGAGAGAAAATAACTCTAGGTAAGAAGAACTTCATTTCCAATTACATAATCTCGACGGTTTTTGCAGAGGTGACAATCCTGTTGGCAATCGTTTTCTTTCTGAGTATGGTCTCCGAAATGACGCCGCCAACATCGGAAGCAGTGCCATTAATTGGTCAGTTCATTCGGAATTTATGACTTTCGGTCTTTATTCTATGCTTTCAAATCCGATTCGAGTTTGATTTCGAATTGAAAGTGAGGAAGACTATTATCATGTATAGAGATCATTTCGATATAGTTGTGAGAAACGAATTCTGAAAGTAGAAGAGGAAGAGGAAGAGAAGGAGAATGATAAGTGGAGGAGAGAGATGTCTGGATGAGAGAGAAACTACAGTACACTTGATTTTGACAATCATTTTCAAAATTTGAGAAATCTAAGCAATTTTCATGGGCATGGATATTTTGTTCCCTGCAGCAAACGTTTCATTTCCCTTGAGGTCGTAAGGTCTCATCACGACTGAAAAATGTTACTGTACTTATTTTCAACTAGATGCTTCTGTCCTATAGAAACTCAGTCAAAACGTATAATTGAGTTTATTTTGTCGAAAACACAAAAAAACATCAGTTGGCATCATTTCGAAATGAAAACTATGCTCGATTGAAAAAATTTACTTCGGGTGAGACCCATGATAAATTCCAAGCTTGGTGAATTCGATGAGACTTCTATCTGCTGTAACTTCTCAAGAGTAAAGGAGAGGATCAATCTTGACATCTAAAACTCCAGACCCCATCTTCAAAAACCTTCAGGTGTCTTCTTCTCGTGCTGCATGTTAGTCGTCTCTGCCTCCGTCGTCTTCACCATTGTCGTCCTAAACCTTCACTTCAGAAGTGCCGATAGCCACGAAATGAATCCCCTCGTCCGTCGGATCCTTCTAGAATTCCTTCCCTGGCTTCTCTTCATGTCTCGCCCCGGATACAAGTTCGTGAAGGCCAATGTAATAGATAACACTGACAAAATGCCAAAGAAGCCGAAAAATCCTTTGGAGTAAGTTCTAAAGTTGCTTAATTTCAAATAAAAGTATGAATTCAGTTGTAATCTACCATCAAATCATGCTGGCTATGAAGCTCAAATACTTCTTTTGCATTCAGTTCATACGGAACTTCGGAAGGTCGTTGCATTCTATAACAAAGAAGAGCATGATGAGAGGATTCAAACCGATTGGAGATTTGCTGCAATGGTAGTTGATAGAGCATGTCTTTTACTCTTCACTGTCTTTATTGTCATCTCAATTCTGGCTATAATGATGTCAGCACCTCATATAATTGCTTGAAAACATCTCAACTGTCACCAATTTATATTTAAAATTAAGAATAAAAAATGAAATGAAGAAATAAAATAAAAATAAAAAACCAACAAATATACAGAAAAAGAAGAAGACAAAGATCAATAGATGGCTATAGATCACACTCATTTTTTCATTTGAATTCTTTTATTTTCCTTGTCCAACATAGGCGTTTCCAGCTGGAAGTGGAGCAGAGTAGATGGCTGGTTGAGCTCCGACTCCAATGACAGCTTGTTGTGGTGGTGGTGGTGGAGGAGCAATGGCAGCTGGAGCAAGGTATGGAGCAGCCATTGGACCAGCTGGGTATGGACTGAAGGGATTGAGATAAAGTCAAGAAAGAAATAAGATAAGAAGACAACTCACGCAGCTCCACATCCTCCTCCACAGGCGACTGGTGGTGGGATTGGTGGAGCGGCACATGGGGATGCAGCTCCTCCACATCCTCCTCCAAGACCTCCGAGTCCTGGAAGACAGGCGAAAGAGCTGGAGACAAAGAGAGCAGCGATGGCGAGACGGGCAATCTAAACGAAATGATTTTGGGAAAAAGTTTAAAAATAAAATGAAACTAACCATTTTTGAATTGAAGGAAGGAAGGAGAGAAAGCTGTGTAAGCTGAGAAGTGAAAATGGCTCATTGGCATGCCGTCGATCGTCCTTTTTATACCGGATCAACGAGCCTCCGCCCACTTTCCATCTTTAGGTACAAACCCGTTTCGAAAGAGGGGGAGGAGACGATTATGAGATGGCTCCTCTTGCGCGACGGAAACGATACAAGGGGGGAGAAGGAGGGCTAAACAATTGTCGCGTTGGCATCAGAAAAAGATTTGAAAGGAGGAAAAGATGAAGAAAAGAATGCGATTCTCCGCACATTCTCATTTTTTGTGTGTGAAACGATGCCGCCTGGGTGAGAAATGACGAGTAAGAAGAGAGATGTACAACCAACTTGATGAGAACGGAATTCATTTGAATTAGAAAGTGATTATGTTATGATAACGGATACTCCTCTTTGATTGTGTGGAAGTTTGAGAATAGCTGTACAAATGTGAATTTAGTTTGAATCAATCTCCTTTCACTGGCAAGTACAGTAATCCAAGAGTAGGTTTTTGAAACAGCAAGTTTTATTTCGAGAAAGTTGTTTTGTAACTTATCAATACAACCTCAGGGTTTCAGTCAAAATCGCGATCGTGTTTTTTCAAAATTCTCAGTTCTACAGCTAGAAAGGGTTCTGTAGAATAGCTAGAAAAGATCAAGAGTTCGAAAATTTTCAGCACAGTTGCAATGACCTGAAACCACCTTATTAACATTAGCACTATCAGAAATGCTCGCCGGCCATGTTTATCGTAAAGCGCTGTGGGTTTCCAGTCTCCATTTCAGCAAACTACTATATCCCTTTCGTCGCCTTAGAACAAACACTCACTGTACCAGATGTCAAAATACTAAAATCCTCTAATAGAAGATCACTCAGTACTACATGTTCAGAGTTTCATATCTAGGTTGTCTTTGAGAATTTCAAATTGCGGGCAACTGAAGAAATGTTTACCGGTACATTTTTAAACATTTTATTAGTGAGAAGCGTTTTGATAACTCTGAAAACAAAATGAAATATTCTGCTTTGATCATACAATACTGTGTGGGGAAGGGCCTCGATTACAAGAACTATGGTAATTTTTTTGCTGTTTTGTTTTGCAATTCACAATCTTTCATTCCCAAGAAAATGCTGCCAAAAGTTGTTCGGTACCAAAAAGCTCTGAATATTTTTGGAATTATATTTTTCCATTATTCTAATTTATTTCTCACAGACATTCATCTTCAGCTGTTTCAAGCCTCTCGAGCCTTTTCTTTTTTGCACTTTTTCCTCAATGTTCCAAATCTAAACCCGTATAAAATGCCAATCTTTTCCAGCTGTTTCCTGCCAAATACCTGTTCAAAAGTACACAAGCTGTTACTCATCACTTTCTCTCCCATATTCGTACTTGCTTCTCACCTCACCTCCAATCAGATTTACGTAATCTACCTGAACAAACAAAGAGACTTTGTTGACTTTGCGAGACTTCTATGGCAAATGATCTGTATCGATAGTCGACAGCTTCTTCTTCTCCTTTTTTTGTCCGTAATCTGTCATCCGGAACCATCGAA
>GL380009.1:39201-54083 GCA_000143925.2 Caenorhabditis brenneri
CTGGATATTGAAAGGTCTTCTTTTCTCTGAAATGTACGAAACTGCTCGTGGAGTCATTAAAAATCTAGGCTACATGGTTGATAAGTAAGTTCAAAATTTCCAAAATTTAAAATAGAATCATAAACAAAACGATTAAGGAGACATTGTTCCTCATTGTCTTCGAAAGTCTTTATCAATTTGACACTAGTATCAAGTGATAAGGGTTGATTGATGGACTCACACTCTTCTTCTTCAGAATGAACATGCGCTGATCATGTGACCGATTTAGAGAAGAATGTTCGTTTTTTGATTCGAATTAGGGTGTAGTACTAATGTCCTCGGTACGAAGTGGAGTTAGTAGAACTGATGAAGTCTTTTAGCATTTTTGAGTTAATGGAATCCTTGTGACAATAAATGATCTAAAAATAGAAAAGAGATAGTTTAGCTGATGTGAAATTAAAGCTTATTTTCAGTCATGGTTTTGTTCCAAACGGCGGTCGTGTCTACTATTTAACTCGTTCTCAACCACCATTACTCACCCCAATGGTTTACGAATATTACATGAGTACCGGAGATCTTGATTTCGTAATGGAGATCCTTCCTACTCTCGACAAAGAATACGAGTTTTGGATAAAAAACCGTCAGGAGTGGTTCACGGACAAAGACGGCGTCAAACAATTCCCATATTATCAGTACAAAGCAAAGTTGAAAGTTCCAAGACCAGAATCTTATCGAGAAGATTCTGAATTGGCAGAGCATCTAAAAACTGAAGCTGAGAAAATCCAAATGTGGAGTGAAATCGCTTCGGCTGCGGAAACTGGATGGGATTTCTCTACACGTTGGTTCTCGCAAAATGGAGATTCGATGCATCGAATGGACTCTATAAGGTACACATAAAAAAAGATCATAAAAAACTGAAATGAGATTTTCAGAACTTGGAGTATAGTTCCTGCTGATTTGAACGCCTTCATGTGCGCAAATGCTCGAATTCTCGCAAGTTTATACGAAATCGCCGGTGATTTCAAAAAGGTCAAAGTGTTTGAACAACGTTACACTTGGGCGAAAAGAGAAATGCGTGAATTGCATTGGAATGAGACAGATGGTATTTGGTATGATTATGATGTTGAATTGAAAACTCATTCAAATCAATACTACGTATCGAATGCTGTTCCACTTTATGCAAAATGTTACGATGAGGATGATGAAACTCCACATCGTGTACATGATTATCTGGAGGTTAGTTGTTATGCTAATTTCTATTTACAAAGTTCCCCATTTCAGCGTCAAGGAGTTCTAAAATTCAAAAAAGGTCTTCCAACTTCTCTTGCAATGAGCAGTACACAACAATGGGACAAAGAGAATGCCTGGCCTCCGATGATTCATATGGTTATTGAAGGATTCCGAACAACTGGAGACCTCAAATTAATGAAAGTTGCGGAAAAAATGGCCACTTCTTGGTTAACTGGAACATATCAATCCTTTATCAGAACTCATGCTATGTTTGAAAAGTACAATGTAACTCCACATACAGAAGAAACTTCTGGAGGTGGTGGAGGAGAATATGAAGTTCAAGTAAGTTGTGATTCACAGTTTATTATACTTTAACAATAACTTTCAGACTGGATTTGGTTGGACGAACGGTGTAATTTTGGATCTACTAGATAAATATGGTGATCAGTTTGCATCGAGTCCTGCTTCTCCCAAATTCACTTTCAATTTGTCGAGTATCACTTTCTTAGTCACTACCTTGCATATTTTTTATTAGAAATCTGTAGATTCCTTACTCGCCCTAGCTTTCTGTAAATAGCCAGTTTTTCCTGTAGTTTTTTTTTCATTTTTTTCCTGTAGATTCTTTGAAACATCCCAAAGTTTGCCATACCGATCGCCTTTACCGAGTTTTTAAATTTTCTATAAAAACCAAATGTTTTCATGCTTCCCATCCCTTGTCAGGTATATTGTTTTCAACCTTTTGTTTCCCTTCGGGTCATTTTCAAGAGTTTTCTTTTTGTTTCATGTTTTTATTAGTTCATAAAAACTTGTATCATATTGATATTTCGGCGTTTTTTTTTGTTTTCAATTTATAGGTACTAACTTTGTATCTTCATGAATACATTTTCTCTAGTCATTCACTAGAAACCTTTAGTTCATCAGGAATGGGAATCACCTGACTATGGAAAATTGTTGAACCGACAGCCACAGAAATTCCATTAGACTGCCTTGAAGGAAAGAAGTTGGCAATTGATGTTTCCATTTGGATTTATCAAGCTCAACTCGCCTATCCCTCTGAGCAACCATTTCCTCATCTGCGTCTCCTTGTGAATAGACTCTCTAAACTCCTATTTTATAAAATTCGTCCAGTTTTTGTATTCGATGGTCCACAAGTTCCTGCTTTGAAACGACAAGTTTTCGAAGCAAGACGACAGAAAAAACAAAATGACGATGACGTACTGACAAATCGAAAGAAAATGGGCAAATTAAAGGTATGAATTGATTTGATTTTGAGTTTTAACACAAATCTTTGATTTAGGAGATCGCAGAAGGACGTCTAGATGATGTAGGACTTGCCAACGCTATCAAAGAAGTAATAAGCCCATCGAAAAGGGTGGTTTTGAATGATGTCTATAAAGATATTCCGAGTACTTCAACCAATATCGATAAACCCTTTGCACATCAAAACGATCAATTGGTTTACGGAGATATCGACGAATCAGATTCAGATGACAGTGATATTATTGTGGAGGAACCTGTCATATTTCTCAGAACCTTTTATTTACTGCTTGCCAAATCAACAACAACTTCTTCAGGAGCATACTCTTCTGACAAGATTAATGTGACAGGTCCAGATGGAACATCTCACGTTCTGAAATATGCTCATGGTGATGAGATTCAAGAAGTGCAACCTGAAATGAAAAGAGAAATCGACAGTCTGTATCAAGCACCTCTCGAAATGACACTAGATTTGTTTAGTGTGGAGTATGGAGGCAAGAAGTTAAGTCGTGAAGTGACTCCAGATGAAGTAAGAGAAGAGACTGTTGAGAGATTAGAAGAACGATTGATGGATAAAGAAGAACAAGGATATCAAAGTAAATCAGGAATGTTGGAAGCGATTGCAAGAAAAAGAGTTCGACAACATTATGGAACTGAAACGATTGAAGATAAAGAAGATGAAAAGAGGAGGAAAGGAAGAGAACAGGAGGAAGATGATATGTTTGAAGTGAGTGACTATGAAATGACTCTTCAGAAAATACTTTTCGAAACCGCTTCGAAAGCATTGGATGAAAAGATGTCTAGTCTTAAAAAGCATCAAACTGAAGAAGAGGATGATGATGAAGATTGGGATCCACAACGAAATGATATTCCATCCACGTCAACAGCTGTTCAGAGGAATCTCGCTGACGAATACATTCACTTAAATTATGACGGAGACGATGACAAAACTCCAGCACTCTATCGAGATCTCCAGGAATTTCTCACAAATGCTGGTATTCCTTGGATCGAAGCTCCAGGAGAAGCAGAAGCTCAATGTGTCGAACTGGAGAGACTTGGATTGGTGGATGGAGTGGTCAGTGACGATAGTGATGTGTGGGCGTTCGGAGTGAAACATGTCTATCGTCACATGTTTTCAAAGAATCGAAAAGTTCAAAGATATGGAGAGAGAACCACGGTAAACAGAGAAAATTGCAATCTTTTCTGTAAGTCTTTCAAGGAAACTTTTTCTTTGTATAACTTACTTTTTAGGTCTAGAACGAGAAGATTACGTATCCATCGCTCTTCTTTCTGGCGGTGATTATTCTTCTGGACTTTACAAAGTTGGAGCCATTGGTGCTCTAGAATTGGTTTCAGAGTTCGTTGAGTGTCGAATTGATAAGACAGAAAATTTGGATCGTGTAGAACAACGGGTACGGTACCCTGATCAAAAATGTTTCTCAAAATGAATGAATATTGCAGATCATCAGACTTTTGAATAACGTCCATAACTTGTTCCTAACTCCTCCTGATGCTAAGCGAGACGTCAGTCGGAAAGCAATGATGTTGAGGAGACATGTAACCGAAGCAAACGAAAGAGAGTTGATTGAGAGTGTAAGAGAAATAAACCCCATGTATAGTTTCAAAAGCATGCATCATCTGAGAAGTTCCGTTGGCGTCAAATGAGTATTCCACTCATCCGACAGATCCTCAATCAACGACTTCAATGGCCAGATCGAACACAGAAGCACGAGGAACAGAATTCATTCAATGCTTTCGAAAAATGGAACGCCTTTTTGCAGTCTGGAGGACAAAGTCAGATGCGATTGGATAGATTCTTTGCCCAAAAGCTTGATAGTTCGCTAGAATTGAAATGGTCGAAAAAAGTTCTTGAGACTATGGAAACAATTGGAAAGCGATCTAAAGGAGTTGTCGTAGAAGTTGAGAAAAAAGTAGAACTGTCTGGTGTTAAAGAAGTGCAACCCAAAAAATCGAAAACTCCAGAAAAGAAAACAACTCGTGGTAGAAGACGTGGCAAGGGACGTGTCGGAAGAGGTGGTAGAGGTGGAGCAAAAAACACGAAAGACGCTGAGAAGAAAGAGCTCAATCTGTCTGAAGAGAGTTCAAATGATTCCTTTGATGATATGTAAAAATTACTAATCTAAATTAGATTGTCTAATGCCTACTTTTTATAATTGCATAGCTACGGATTTCTACAAACGAAACTGCTTCTCGGTGGAGCGCACTTACCTATTTTTCAAGAATTTTAGAGACCCCACTAATTCACCGGAAAAAAACTTCGCCGGAAATATTCGCCGGAAAAAAGGGGCGGGCTCACCAATTGATACCGGTTAAACGCGTTTTTCAATACTATTTTTCGAAATTTCAATTTTTTAAAGACTGATTATTAGTTAGTCACTCTTCCCGAACGGGCGGTGCCCACCGTCGATGTGATTGCACTGAAGATCTATCGGAAAATGAGAACTTATGGAATGACTTTGAAGGATGTGCACAAGCAGTTGCTCGCCTCTATTCGGACTCTTCTAGGAGAAATTTCAGAGGGGCCGCCGAAGGAACCACACAGTTGTACAAAGTGAGTGATACAATTCCAATAAACTTTTCAAATGAACATTTTTAGACATCTACCGACAGCTACCGACGTGGTTTCGAGAAAGGTTTCTCTTCGGGATGTACGAGCATTGCGAAAGAGATTCTACAAGCGTTTCGAGATCCCTCAAAAGTCGATATAAACATAGTTCTAGAAGTTTTATACAGAAATATGGCGATTCCGAGAGAGGAGAGGCTGACTGTCAATACACAACATGTACTTTCAACTGATACGTTAGCCGCTGTGGAGTTATTTCAGCAGGTGAGAATTTCTTTCCAAACTGGGAATGTTATTCCTTTCCCACAATTCTTTTCGAAAATATTGAAAGGAAAGAGTGCGTCATGAATCAATTTGGGATCCAGTTTCCGACTCTCTGAATCCCCAATAAAGGGCCAAACGACTTCTTTTTTTTTCTAACTTTTGGGAGTACGAGAAAATTATTAAAATTGTTCCAGGCTCTCAACCAACCTCCAGCAAACTCCCTGAGTACGCTGACGAGCTTACCGCCCACATCGAGAGAACATGCGTCGGATGCGCTGGACGAGTTTCTTGCGAATCAGGTATGTTTTTCATGAAACCATTTGCTCTTGAATTCTGAAACGCTTTATTTTCAGGTGCAGCGCCATCGAAAACGGCAGCGATCGCCGAACAATTCCTCATCCCCGTCATCTCAAATGAAGCGGCAACGTCGCCTCTAAATGTGCTTCCTCCGGTGCCATTCGTTAAACTTTCTAACCATTTTTTCTTTGATTCTTCCCATCCTTTTTCTAGAATGCCATTCATTTTATTTTCTTTGAAACTCTAGTGAAAACTGAAAAACGTTGCCTTTCCAACCGGTCTTACCACTGCAAATGACTGAAAAATACTGGAATTTGTTCTATGCCTTAGAAGCGATTCTCGGTTTACAATTCATTATTTTTACTCAGATTTTCTTTCTACTGGTGTTCTTACGCTTCTTTAAATCTCTAGAATTCATGGATTTCAGCTTTTAAAGTCATTTCAGATAACCATTTTCTTTTCACTTCGAAATCTTTTTTTTTCTGAAATTTTAGCAGGTCATGGTTTTCCAATTGTTTTTATCGTAGCCTCCTTCTCGTTTTTGTACATAAAACGCCATCCTTTTTCTTTTTGGATCTTTTTTATAATTAAATTCTATTTCAATTATTTAGACTCATTAAAACTCTCCTCGCACCTCCTAATCAATGAATCATGACTTCTGTATAAATTCAACTTCTCTTTTCAACTGTCTTCTTTTTCTTTTGGGTTTTTTCGAACCGTTCTTTCCCCCGGTTTTATATTTGTTTTCAGGTGAATGAATAGGTTCTCCATTCTAAAATTACAGACAAAAAATGGTGCGAAAACTGAAAACCCATGAGCAGAAGCTCCTCAAAAAGACCGACTTTATGTCGTGGCAAGTGGATCAGCAAGGTCGTCAAGGAGAAATGCTCAGAAAAGTATGAAGAAATCGTCGGAGAATCAGAAGATCTATAACTTTGAATTTCAGATTCCACGTCACGAAACGAGAGCACTACTCTCTGTACAACACTTTGGCCGCCAAGGTTTGTTTGATTGATTTGAACCTCGGTAACCTAATCATTTTCAGAGTCGTGAACTCGCTGATCTCATCAAAAATCTACCAGAATCCGATCCGTTGAGATCGAAATGCACTGAAGACGTTCTATCGAAATTCTATAATGCTGGACTGGATTTTCAAATCAATTTTTCTTGTTCTCATTGCTATTTTCTTAAAGTGCAAAATAAAGCCGAATAAAGAACTCCATAATTTATTAAAAAAAATTTCAGTCAGAGGGCTCATCTTCACTACTACTATAGTCCACCAGACGATGGACCACCTTCACCGACTCAACTGCTTGACCTTCTCCTCTGGCTCCTTGACTCTTCTGGTTCCACTTCTCGATTCGTCCTTTTGGGTTTAGAGTGATGGTTACCCCATGTTTATTCTCGAGTCTGAAAATCAATAGTCTTAATTTAGAAAAGGGTGGACTAACTTACTGTTCTTTCACTTCCTTTTTAATTTCTGTTCGTGCCTTCTTCATAAATTCCAAGTGTAAGTTAGTTTCCAAATCCATTGACGGAATCATTGGATTCAGTACTCTGCGAAACCTGAAAATTGAATCAAGTATTATACAAAGCGTTGAAAACAAAACGTACTTTGACACCATCGTACTCGCTTTCTGCCCCGTTATATGTTCCATATTCTCCCAAAGAGTACTGCCGTGCGCTTTCAATGACTTTGGGTCAGTCTTGAACACTTCAATCAAATGTTCGATGATTTCTTTGTTTTTGGCAAGTTCTTCCATTGGATCCTCCTGTCCTAGATCGTTTCCTGTCTCCTCTTCGATCATCTCTCCATTATCATGACTATTCAGGTCCGTCCAATGCTTTCCTACATCCGGCCAATCCATTTTCCAATCAGGAATCGCACACGATTCCAGTGGAGGCTCGAGCAGCTCTAACATCAATAAATCATCGAGACATTCAAACGATTCGTCGTACAATATTCCTGAATTGTCGTCTTCCTTCTCTTGAGTGGCAATCGAGGGATAATTCATGTTGAGTTTAGTGTTCGAAGCGTTTAAATCCGAGAATTCATCGGATGTGTCGGAATCATAATCTGGTTCTGGTGATGGTGTTCTGGTGATATTTCGGTTGATGACGGCCGAGTTGCCATAGTTTGTTTCATCAGTTTGTGACTCCATTGGTAAATTGAATTTGATGAGTAGATGATGATATTATGATAAAGAATAATGACGATATTTGTTTTCTCAGAGTTTTAATAGGGGAATGTTGGCACTACACGTGGCAGATCACGTTTCAAAGTTATTTCAGAAATGTCACGTTGGTGACAAAATAACACTGGAGAATGAGAGGATCCTGTTCTAGAGGAATTTTTAATCAAAATGGACTGAAGTATCTTTGTTCAGATCACCCTCGTAAGTTTGTCCATTTCAGACAATTCGATCAATTCCTGAATGAGCTATTTGGAATTCTAAGAATCAATCAAAAACATGGGATCTCAGTTATCAAGAGTGACCTGTTTTCCATCAAAAAAAATCCTGAATTGAAGTTTTGGTTGTCTGAAAAGGGAAGTACTTGGCCGACCAGCTTAAGAACCTTCCCCACTATTGACCAGCAGTCCAGAATTGGACTGCTGGCCAATTCTGGACAACTGGCGAACTTTTTTGTTCAAAACTAATTAGAGTCATTGTGTGGGCTTTTGAGGTAAATGAACCAACCGCCCACCAATTACAATTTTTCGATCACATGCTCCTTTAAAACAAACAACGTTTCCCTGTCCACAGAATGAGTTTATTTATAATATCTATGATCGTGTTGAGACCTTTCCAAAACAATTTGTCTGCGCCTTTAAGGTAAGATTCCATAATAAATTGAATATTAATAAATAATAATTTATTGAAATGACACAAGAAGAATGCGAAATTAATAACCTGGTGGAGTTCTTGGAGTTGGGCAGTGGAAGCAATCTCCATTTGGTCCCTTGGATCCAATTGGTCCTTGTCCTCCAGTCTCTCCCTTTCTTCCAGCTCTTCCCTTTCTTCCTTGATCTCCAGTTGGTCCTTGAACTCCTGGATGAACTGATCCTGGAACTCCCTTTGGTCCACGTTCTCCCTTGCGTCCTTGTGGTCCTCCAGCTCCTGGTGGTCCTGGTGGTCCGTTGACATTAATGACTCTTCCATCATCTCCCTTCTTTCCTGGTGGTCCTTGTGGTCCTGGTTCTCCTTGAGTTCCGGCTGGTCCAGACATTCCTGGCTCTCCACGTCTTCCGTCGACTCCGGAGAGTCCTGGTGATCCACGTGGTCCTTGTGGTCCCTTGGCTCCTGGAGCTCCTCCAAGTCCTTGTGGTCCTGGTGGGCAGATGACACATGGTTCGGATTGAAGTCCATCAGATGGAGCAACTCCTCCGTCCTTTCCGTTCTTAGCATCAGCTCCAGCGGATCCATCTTTACCATCATGTCCATCATCTCCTGGTGGTCCTGGTGGTCCAGCCTTTCCTTGTTGACAAGTACAGCATTGTGGTTCTGGTTCAGCATTCACAACTGGTCCATATCCATTGTTGGTTCCTTGAGCTCCATATCCAGAATCAGCTGGTCCTGATCCGTATCCTCCGGCTCCGCCTCCGACTCCAGAGTCTTGGACCCAGGATCCGAATTGCCAGGCACGCTTGGCACGATATCCGGACTTTCCGGCGGTGGAATACATATTCATGAGCATGTCACGAGAACGCATCATACAGAATCCAGTCTCTTGGGAGATTTCCGATTGGATGTTGATGACCATTGTGTAGAGCATTGGAAGAGCAATCATCGAACTGATGACAGCGGATGTCGAGACGACGACGGCGGCAATAGCCAAACGGCGGGCATGACTGGAAATGGATAAAGTTGGTTTGGCTGGTTGAGTCTATGTTTTTATTCGGGTGTCTTGAAATCAATGGGTCTCACCGCGAAAACTAAAATTACATACTGTATGAGGGCGAGACTTGGTATGAGCAAACGATAGTTCTAGGGATTCAAAAAGGCTCATTCAGAACTCGGCGCTAGGTCTCGCCACTCAAAATAAAAGTTCTTACTGTGTGAATTATTAAATGCATTGCTACGAGACCCACCATAATCCCCCTTTACTCACCAATGTTGATCCTTTCCGTCCATTTCAGCTGAAGAAGAAGAAAGAATCTTATCTTTCCCCACCTCATCCCAATCCTTTTATCCTCCGTAAAAAAGGGGCGTGTCTTCCTATCCCTTCAGATGATCCACCCGCCCCCGATGTCCTTGTGTGTCCTTTTATCCATAGAATCATGTGATCCGGTTAGATGATAACAGTCAGATAACACAATATTATGCATCTATGAATATTAATAAATGAACACTCAGATCTAGGTCATCGGCCGCCGCACCGTACGATTCTAAAAACCTGCCCTTCTGAGAAGATGGAGGAAACGGGGAAACGGAATTAATTCGAATATAAAAATGCAAAAATCAAAAAATGTGTCAATCCATGTGGAAACCCTTCATTTCCAAATAACCCAATCATAGTGACAAGGAAAGGGGGAAAGAAAGAGCGCACTGCGCAGAGAAAAACGGTATGTGATAAGCAATTTTTGAGGTGAGGTAAATAAATAAAAGTGGACACAATCGTATTCTTCTAATCACATTGGGAAATGGGGGATAATGAAACAGGTAGCTAGTATTTAGCCGGGGGGTATGGACGGATTAACAGGAGGGGATCCTAGAGTTAAAATCGACTGAATTAAAATAACTTAGAGTTAAGTGTGAATCCTTTTCGTAGGAAAATAAATATAAAAGCAATTAATGATATTACATGAGTTAAAATCTAATTATTCGAATCTCCCTGAGCCGTGTTTTGCAATGCATTCAACGCATTCTGCATGGCAGTTTGAGCGAAGTACATCATTCGAGCATCCAGGTATATACTTGCATCAGTGTTCCGGATTCCATGGCGCTCGTGTGGGAAGATCTGAAATTTTGTATGTTTCGAAGGAGAGAGGGATGAGCTGGATACGATGGTTTTGCCGTGGAACACTCTATTCACTTTGAAGGCGCAAGGAAATTTAACAAACAAAAGCAGATTGCATAGAGAAGGTGAAGAAACTCATTACCTTGAAGGCACTCGCAATCTTTTTGAAAATTACCTCTCTAAAAAACTATTCTCCAAACTAGATTGCCTGTTCCTTCAAGATATCATTAGCAAAAGCTCTTTAAACTCACCACCAACTCATGCCATTTGCCCTTCTTGATACATTCATCGACAAGTGTGGTCAAATGTGAAAAGTGAACATTCTCATCCATCAATCCATGCACCAACATCAAACGATTCGGCTCATCAGGAAGTTTCTCGACGAGAGGAGTCACAGAACTGGCATCATAGACAACATCCATCACCGGGAATCCCATGTATCTTTCAGTGTATGCAGTATCGTACAGACGCCAGTCAGAGACTGCTCCTCCGGCGATAGCAGCACAGTACACCTTTGGATGTTTGGCAAGCATTTGAAGAGCCATGTATCCACCATAACTCCATCCTTGCACAATGACTCGTGACAAATCCATGAATCCGCCGGTACGTTCAGCCAAAATTTGAATGCCCTCAACTTGATCCTCCACTTCGACTGACCCCATTTTCCGGGTGATATTCCCTTCGAAAGTGATCCCACGATTAGCCGATCCTCGATTATCGATTAAAACGACAACGTATCCAAGACGAGTGAATCGAATGAACTGAATCCATGAGTAGTCGTTGTGGACTGTTTGAATTCCAGGCCCTCCGTAGACATATTGGTACACGGGGTACTTTTTTGTTGCATCGAAATTCGGCGGGCGTATGACAAGAGCGTAGTGAGAGAAGCCAGTTTTTCTGGAAAAAAAATAGAATGAAAATCTCGAATTTTCGATAAAAAAACATACTTGGAAGTGTATTCGAGCATCTCCGGTACATCAAGATGATGGTCAATGCATCCTTCTCTTCCGGAAATGAAGATCTGAAATTCATTACAGTAATCAATAAACATCGATAGAAAACTAACATTAGCGGAATGAACAGCTTCTGGAAGTTCGTCTCCTTCTGTCCATTTGAAAGTGTAGAATCTGCAGTGAGACGGCATTCCAAGAGCAGTCATGAAGCATGCGAATCCACTCTGGAAATCCAATGCGAGCTTTCCATTCGCCCGTTCCGCTTTGAAACTCATTCCCAGTTGGGTGAGCATTTTGTGTTTTCCGTTACGATAGTTGGAGACACATCTGCAGGAATTAATTGAACCGATTGTAATGCTTTGCTGATAAGAAATAAGCTTGCATCAACCTTAAAGGCGCAGCGTAGGTATCACTAAGGAGAAACAACTACTGAAGGTCTTCTGTAACTCCGATCTTCGGAATAACAGTTGCATGCGCCGTTGAAGTAAATCGAACTCTTCACGACAAACTTACACATTCCACTCGGTTGGATGTGATTCGTTGGCAACAAAATAAACGAGCTCTCTTTCTTCATCCACCACTATTTGTATGGTTTTATTGATCGAATACGTTTCAGCCATCAGAATTTTCTCTGCAGTGTGACGGCAGTATCCGCTGAAAGCAACAAGTAATGTCTTTTTGAGAAGAAATGAAACTACTTTTGATCGAGTTCAGCTGATATCAAACTGAGACAACTTCCATTCGGCTTCTCCAAACAATAAATGAATTCATACGTTGGATTTTCAGTATTCGTACTTTTCAATGGGTATATAGCATTGTGAGTCTGGAATTTACTTTTGAAATGGATGAAATAATTGAAAAGAAGCTCACATTTATCCAGAATTCACTGCGAGTTTTATGAATGACGACAGAAGTGACGAGTCCTCCAGTCGGCGGTTTCTCCATCACCTCATTCTTCGAATCGGCATCCCATACTCCCATGTTCAAATTGTCACTCAGTTGAAGCTCTTCTCGGTTTAAAAATGGGTTCGAGAGGGGTAATATGATTTACAATCACTTACTATTTGGTGGAGTTGTTCCACGAAGAACTTTTGGCAGATCGAATTCCCAGAATGGAACGAGGAGCAACACGCATTCCGATTGCTCACGATTCATCAGTTGAACCCAGACACTGAAATATTGAAGATATTGCAATGAATCCTCATTTTAATTCTACTAACGTCAATCCATCGGTGTAGAATCCAGCACGAGTAATATACTCATAATCAGGGAAATGCTTCTGGAGTAATTCTGTCTTCAGTCCGACGTCATGCACCTTATCTCCTTCAATAACCACCATTCGAAGTTCACTTTTCGAGTTTGTGGTCCCTGCTCTCGGATATTTCATTGGCGAAGTCGGTGATTGACCGTTTATTCCGAATTGAGCATTCTCAACCATTTCTTCGTTGACATGCTCATACAAGAGTCTTGTTTTCGATTCACTCCACCATATCCCTTCGAATCTCTCCAACTCTTCTTGAACTATATAGGATGGCACTCCGTTTGTTTCGTGCTTTGAATCGGAAGTGGTATTGTAGATCACCTGTCCGTTTCTTTGGATGTAAACCTTCAAAAAATCAATATTAATTTGTATCATTTGCATATTGTTCACCTCCTTATTGAGTACATATGCTATAAGACTGCTATCCGCTGGGCAAACTTTCGCCGATGATATGAAATTATTCGATGGCGGTGGTGTAGCCTCTTTTGGCTTCGATTCCGATGCCTCATCTGCTCTATTGTTAGTCACGTTCTGTGGTCCTGGTGTCCCTTCGGAGACGTCCATTGGTTCGACCACATTTCTTGGTGGATTGCGGGGATCATTTGGAGTTTCCACTTCGACTGACACTGTCTCATGGGTCTCCGCATTATATCTGACACTTTTTGAGAATTAGCAAACTGATTTTGTGAAATTATTGATTTCTGTATGAGTTTTGAATGTAAAAGCTGGAAGATGAGATTTGAAATGCGACTTTCGATTGCGGATTAGTGTGGGTCCCGAAACGGAGCGCTGTGCCTTTAATTTTGACAGTACCGAGTGCCGTAAAACAGCGCTCTCCTCGAAGTTCATTAGCTTTTCGAGACATTTCGGTCGTTTTGGACGCGACGATTTCGCAAACTCCAAACTATTGAAACTTCCTGTGCACATTTACACAGAAAATAGACCTTCTGAATCTGTTTCCAGCTGTGTCAACAGTTTTGACTATGTTTTACAACCGTAGTGCCTAAAAACTAACCGAACAAGCTGATCACCAGCCAACAATGCAATCTCATTATGACAAATATCAATATCTGTTATTCCTTGAACAACTTGTGCTCTTTGTCTTTCGCACATTAATGCAAATTCAGCTGATGGAGCTGCTGGTTTCCGTATCAGTGTGTCAAGTTGGAAGGCAGGCTTCATTTTGATATCGATTATCGATCCAGTCAGTTTTTCCTCATTGCTGACACATTCTGGAATTGTAGACGTGAAAAGTGTCTGGCTACTTGAGTTGAGTCCGGCGGAAATGGCAAAAACATGGACTTTATCATTGTAACGCAACAGACTCAATTTCGAGAAGCCTGGTGTCGTCATTCCACGGATCTAAAACAATTTGTTTCTTTTCTTCAATCTGATAATTCTAAACCTCGGCTTTCCAACTTTTCGCATATTGGTAAAACTCTGGATACGTGTATGACTCGAGATTCGCACGGTTCCCCTGCATCTTGTGTTTGAATTACTGAAAATCGATAAAATAAATATGAAAGGAGAATTAGGAGAAACGATAACTGACGAAACTGATAAAAACTAAAAAGAAACGGGCATTTTATAATCGCGAAAAGACGAAGAATGAGAATGAAGAAGCAAAATTCGGAACGGAAAAAAACAACACTTATCAATAGAGCGTCAATTCACTACTCGCGGGAAAATCTAACTTTGCAAATCGCGGAAGGATTTTTGATCTGAAAACTTGATAAATGTGCGTCTGAAGACGCGTCCAAACCACGATTTTTATTCGTAGCAAGTTATTGATTTTTATCTTTAACGTCGATTTTTTCGAGAAAACTTTTATCGAAACCAGACAAAAACCAAATCCATTACAATCATATATTAAACTACTAAACGCTAATCAAAATTATGTGTTGGAGTACGATGGAAGCGGGGGGTAAGAGGTGGGGAACAATACAACCAGTTCAAGATCATATGGGGAGGGCGATAAAACTTTTAACAATAACACAAAGATCCGTAGAATTGATAAATTAATATCTGTAGTGGTCTGGCTTGTATGGTCCGGCAACTGGAACTCCGAGGTAGGTGGCTTGCTCTTCGGTAAAGCTTG
>GL380009.1:54261-85087 GCA_000143925.2 Caenorhabditis brenneri
AGTAGTGTGGAGGCTTTCAATCGACAAATGTTATCAGATTCTTCGACTAGTTTCTCGATATAACGTCGAGGTAACTTGCGTATGAGCATATGTGACAATGTGACGTTGTCGTGTTCTGGCTCGATTTCTTTCAATTGGAGTAAAGTTGTCGTTGCTTGAATCCAGAAATATTGAATTGCACTCACGCAATCACTCTGTACTTGTGGCAGTTCTTCGAGTTGACGGAATAGTTTGGCTGCTAGCATGTCGGTGTTGCCATAATGGAAATGAAGAATATCTCGAGCAACGTTGTAGTTCTCAGAACTGTGAGGAAGATGTTGAATAAAGAGTTGGGCTTCTCCTTTGACCAAAGATTGAAGATAAACGAGTTTAACAGTATTGGAGATTGCGGTGTTGCTGTCCATAACAGACGAGAACATTTGAATAAATGCTCTGTACTCGAGAATGTTACCATCAAATGTTGGCAATTCAATTGGTGGCAAAATGACAGGTGTTGGAACATAGTTGACAAACTGATGTGGCAAAGCTTGATTTACCATCGGAGACATCATCTGATGCGGCTGAGCATATTGAAAGAACGGATAACTTGAATCTGGTTGAATTGGGTTGGTACGGTCATTGGATCTCTGGACATCTGGAACATTTGGTTGTTGATGCGTTGTGGTCATTGATTGATATTGATTGGAGCACACTGGTTGTGTCCACATGATTATGATTATGTCGTCTGTGTGGGGGCAGCGACACGATTGGATGAACGTCGGCTGAATGTTCTCGATGACAATCACGTTGACTTCTTGTATAAATTGTGAGTATTGATAGAAATATGTAGTATGAATATAGATAGGACGTCGGCTGACAGCTCAACAGCGAATCACGGCGACTCCTGGCGATGAGATGGAACCGCTTTTCAACAAGTCGGCTCCTTGGCTAAACGATTGATTGGAAACACCTCTCAGAAGGTCGATTCCTTGGATGATCGGTTGATTGATTGGAAACACCTCAACAGGTCGATTCCTTGAATTGACGAAGACTCCCAGAGTCGAAAAGTAATGACTGCACGCAATGACTTGTTCAGTTGTGAAGTTGAGAGCACACATCAACTTCTTTGAATTGGCAGATGATCCTGGGCCAGCCGGCTGACCCACCCGGATCCTGGGTCACCAATTTGTCCGAAGACAAGTGTGTGGCAATACCTCAAACTTGGGTAATTAAACCTTTTATTCGAATGTAAAGAGAGAAAATAAGAGCAAAATCAAAGGGAAAAGAAATGAAATTAAATGTAAGAATGAGGAGAATGAGGAGAGCGCTCGCCCTTTTATGAGAAGCAACAGTGATGGGAACGGGGATAGTTTCTCATACATTATGGATGGGAATACATAAAAATACTATTAGATTTGCAGGGGAAGATGGGAAAGCTATAAAGTTGTGCAAAACTGGTGGGAAACTAGAAAAAATATGGTGCTGATGTATGATTCCTTACGATTCAAATATTCCATATTTGACAAGAATTGGACCGCTGGTCAATTCTGGACAACTGGCGAAGTTTTTTGTTCAAAACTAATAAGAGTCATTGTGTGGGCTTTTGAGGTAAATGAACCAACCGCCCACCAATTACAATTTTACGATCACATGCTCCTTTAAAACAAACAACGTTTCCCTGTCCACAGAATGAGTTTATTTATATTATCTATGATCGTGTTGAGACCTTTCCAAAACAATTTGTCTGCGCCTTTAAAGTAACATTCCATAACACATTGAATATTAATAAATAATAATTTATTGAAATGACACAAGAAGAATCCGAAATTAATAACCTGGTGGAGTTCTTGGAGTTGGGCAGTGGAAGCAATCTCCATTTGGTCCCTTGGATCCAATTGGTCCTTGTCCTCCAGTCTCTCCCTTTCTTCCAGCTCTTCCCTTTCTTCCTTGATCTCCAGTTGGTCCTTGAACTCCTGGATGAACTGATCCTGGAACTCCCTTTGGTCCACGTTCTCCCTTGCGTCCTTGTGGTCCTCCAGCTCCTGGTGGTCCTGGTGGTCCGTTGACATTAATGACTCTTCCATCGTCTCCCTTCTTTCCTGGTGGTCCTTGTGGTCCTGGTTCTCCTTGAGTTCCGGCTGGTCCAGACATTCCTGGCTCTCCACGTCTTCCGTCGACTCCGGAGAGTCCTGGTGATCCACGTGGTCCTTGTGGTCCCTTGGCTCCTGGAGCTCCTCCAAGTCCTTGTGGTCCTGGTGGGCAGATGACACATGGTTCGGATTGAAGTCCATCAGATGGAGCAACTCCTCCGTCCTTTCCGTTCTTAGCATCAGCTCCAGCGGATCCATCTTTACCATCATGTCCATCATCTCCTGGTGGTCCTGGTGGTCCAGCCTTTCCTTGTTGACAAGTACAGCATTGTGGTTCTGGTTCAGCATTTACAACTGGTCCATATCCATTGTTGGTTCCTTGAGCTCCATATCCAGAATCAGCTGGTCCTGATCCATATCCTCCGGCTCCGCCTCCAACTCCAGAGTCTTGGACCCAGGATCCGAATTGCCAGGCACGCTTGGCACGATATCCGGACTTTCCGGCAGTGGAATACATATTTATGAGCATGTCACGAGAACGCATCATACAGAATCCAGTCTCTTGGGAGATTTCCGATTGGATGTTGATGACCATTGTGTAGAGCATTGGAAGAGCAATCATCGAACTGATGACAGCGGATGTCGAGACGACGACGGCGGCAATAGCCAAACGGCGGGCATGACTGGAAATGGATAAAGTTGGTTTGGCTGGTTGAGTCTATGTTTTTATTCGGGTGTCTTGAAATCAATGGGTCTCACCGCGTAAACTAAAATTACATACTGTATGAGGGCGAGGCCTGGTATGAGCAAACGATAGTTCTAGGGATTCAAAAAGGCTCATTCAGAACTCGGCGCCAGGTCTCGCCACTCAAAATAAAAGTTCTTACTGCATCAATTAATAAATGAATTGCTACGAGACTCATCACAATTCCCCTTGACTCACCAATGTTGATCCTTTCCGTCCATTTCAGGTGAAGAAGAAGAAAGAATCTTATCTTTCCCCACCTCATCCCAATCCTTTTATCCTCCGTAAAAAAGGGGCGTGTCTTCCTATCCCTTCAGATGATCCACCCGCCCCCGATGTCCTTGTGTGTCCTTTTATCCATAGAATCATGTGATCCGGTTAGATGATAACAGTCAGATAACAAAATATTATGCATCTATGAATATTAATAAATGAACACTCAGATCTAGGTCATCGGCCGCCGCACCGTACGATTCTAAAAACCTGCCCTTCTGAGAAGATGGACGAAACGGGGAAACGGACTTAATTCGAATATAAAAATGCAAAAATCAAAAAATGTGTCAATCCATGTGGAAACCCTTCATTTCCAAATAACCCAATCATAGTGACAAGGAAAGGGGGAGAGAAAGAGCGCACTGCGCAGAGAAAAACGGTATGTGATAAGCAATTTTTGAGGTGAGGTAAATAAATAAAAGTGGACACAATCGTATTCTTCTAATCACATTGGGAAATGGGGGATAATGAAACAGGTAGCTAGTATTTAGCCGGGGGGTATGGACGGATTAACAGGAGTGGATCCTAGAGTTAAAATCGACTGAATTAAAATAACTTAGAGTTAAATGTGAATCCTTTTCGTCAGAAAATAAATATAAAAGCAATTAATGATATTACATGAGTTAAAATCTAATTATTCGAGTCTCCCTGAGCAGTGTTTTGCAATGCATTCAACGCATTCTGCATGGCAGTTTGAGCGAAGTACATCATCCGAGCATCCAGGTATATACTTGCATCAGTGTTCCGGATTCCATGGCGCTCGTGTGGGAAGATCTGGAATTTTGGATGTTTCGAAGGAGAGAGGGATGAGCTGGGTCGATGGTTTTGCCGTGAAACACTCCATACAATTTGAAGGCGCATAAGAATGTAACAAACAAAAGCAGATTGCCACGCATAGAGAAGATAAAAGAACTCATTACCTTGAAGGCACTCGCACTATTTTTGAAAAATACCTCTCTAAAAAACTATTCTCCAAACTAAATTGCCTGTTTCTTCAAGATATCATCAGCAAAAGATTTTTAAACTCACCACCAACTCATGCCATTTGCCCTTCTTGATACATTCATCGACAAGAGTGGTCAGATGTGAAAAGTGAACATTCTCATCCATCAATCCATGCACCAACATCAAACGATTCGGCTCATCAGGAAGTTTTTCGACGAGAGGAGTCACAGAACTGGCATCATAGACAACATCCATCACCGGGAATCCCATGTATCTTTCAGTGTATGCAGTATCATACAAACGCCAGTCAGAGACTGCTCCTCCGGCGATAGCAGCACAGTACACCTTTGGATGTTTGGCAAGCATTTGAAGAGCCATGTATCCTCCATAACTCCATCCTTGCACAATGACACGTGACAAATCCATGAATCCGCCGGTACGTTCAGCCAAAATTTGAATGCCCTCAACTTGATCCTCCACTTCGACTGACCCCATTTTCCGGGTGATATTCCCTTCGAAAGTGATCCCACGATTAGCCGATCCTCGATTATCGATTAAAACGACAACGTATCCAAGACGAGTGAATCGAATGAATTGAATCCATGAGTAGTCGTTGTGGACTGTTTGAATTCCAGGCCCTCCGTAGACATATTGGTATACGGGGTACTTTTTTGTTGCATCGAAATTCGGCGGGCGTATGACAAGAGCGTAGTGAGAGAAGCCAGTCTTTCTGGAAAAAATAATATGAAAATCTAGAATTTTCGAAAATAAAGAACATACTTGGAAGTGTATTCGAGCATCTCCGGTACATCAAGATGATGATCAATGCATCCTTCTCTTCCAGAAATGAAGATCTGAAATTCATTACAGTAATCAATAAACATCGATAGAAAACTAACATTAGCGGAATGAACAGCTTCTGGAAGTTCGTCTCCTTCTGTCCATTTGAAAGTGTAGAATCTGCAGTGAGACGGCATTCCAAGAGCAGTCATAAAGCATGCGAATCCACTTTGGAAATCCAATGCGAGCTTTCCATTCGCCCGTTCCGCTTTGAAACTCATTCCCAGTTGGGTGAGCATTTTGTGTTTTCCGTTACGATAGTTGGAGACACATCTGAAAAAATTAATTGAACCAATTGTAATGCTTTGCTGATAAGAAATAAGCTTTCATCAACCTTAAAGGCGCAGCTTGAGTATCACTGCCGAGAACCGTTTACTGAAGGATTTTCATGCTTCTAAATAGTGCGAAAAATGTTTTTTTGATTGAAAAAAGTCGGGAAACTTTTCTAATTTTTCCGACTAGTTTTATATTGTTCGTCACTTCGGAAGTTTCACACAAATGTTTCAAAAGTGCAGTAAGATTGTCCATCATGCCGATCTTCGGTATAACAGTCGCATGCGCCTTTAAAGGTAAATCAAGCTCTTCACGACAAACTTACACATTCCACTCGGTTGGATGGGATTCGTTGGCAACGAAATAAACGAGCTCTCGTTCCTCATCCACCACTATTTGTATGGTTTTATTGATTGAATACGTTTCAGCCATCAGAATTTTCTCTGCAGTGTGACGGCAGTATCCGCTGAAAACAACAATTAAATATTTTACAAAATAAACGAAACTACTTTTGATCGAGTTCAGCTGATATCAAACTGAGGCAACTTCCATTCGGCTTCTCCAAACAATAAATGAATTCATACGTTGGATTTTCCGTATTCGTACTTTTCAATGGGTATATAGCATTGTGAGTCTGGAATTTACTTTCTGAAATGGATAATTGAATAGAAGCTCACATTTATCCAGAATTCACTGCGAGTTTTATGAATGACGACAGAAGTGACGAGACCTCCAGTCGGCGGTTTCTCCATCACCTCATTCTTCGAATCGGCATCCCATACTCCCATATTCAAATTGTCACTCAGTTGAAGCTCTTCTCGGTTTAAAAATGGGTTCGAGAGAGGGAAATATGAATTACAATCACTTACTATTTGGTGGAGTTGTTCCACGAAGAACTTTTGGCAGATCGAATTCCCAGAATGGAACGAGGAGCAACACGCATTCCGATTGCTCACGATTCATCAGTTGAACCCAGACACTGAAATATTGAAGATATTGCAATGAATCCTCATTTTAATTCTACTAACGTCAATCCATCGGTGTAGAATCCAGCACGAGTGATATACTCATAATCAGGGAAATGCTTCTGGAGTAATTCTGTCTTCAGTCCGACGTCATGCACCTTATCTCCTTCAATAACCACCATTCGAAGTTCACTCTTCGAGTTAGTGGTCCCTGCTCTCGGATATTTCATTGGTGAAGTCGGTGATTGCCCGTTTATTCCGAATTGAGCATTCTCAACCATTTCTTCGTTGACATGCTCATACAAGAGTCTTGTTTTCGATTCACTCCACCATATCCCTTCGAATCTCTCCAACTCTTCTTGAACTATATAGGATGGCACTCCGTTTGTTTCGTGCTTTGATTCGGAAGTGGTATTGTAGATTACCTGACCGTTTCTTTGGATGTAAACCTTTAAAAAAATCAATACTCATTTGTATCAGTTGTCTATTGTTAACCTCCTTATTGAGTACATATGCTATAAGACTGCTATCCGCTGGGCAAACTTTCGCCGATGATATGAAATTATTCGATGGCGGTGGTGTTGCCTCTTTTGGCTTCGATCCAGATGCCTCATCTGCTCTATTGTTAGTCACGTTTTGTGGTCCTGGTGTCCCTTCAGAGACGTCCATCGGTTCGACCACATTTCTTGGTGGATTGCGGGGATCATTTGGAGTTTCCACTTCGACTGACACTGTCTCATGGGTCTCCGCATTATATCTGACACTTTTAGAGAATTAGCAAACTGATTTTGGGAAAATATTGATTTTTGTATTTCTTCTGAACAGTTTAGCCGTAAAAGCTGGAAGATGAGATTTGAAATACAACGTTCCATTGCGGGTTCGAGTGGGTCCCGAAACGAGGCGCTGCGCCTTTAATTTTGACAGTACCGAGTGCCGTAAAACAGCGCTCTCCTCGAAATTCATTAGCTTTTCGAGGCATTTCAGCCGTTTTCGACGCGACGATTCAGCATACTCCAAACTATTGAAATTTCCCGTGCACATTTACAGAGAAAATAGACCTTCTGAATCTGTTTCCAGCTGTGTCAACAGTTTTCACTATGTTTTACAACCGTAGTGCCTAAAAACTAACCGAACAAGCTGATCACCAGCCAACAATGCAATCTCGTTATGACAAATATCAATATCTGTTATTCCTTGAACAACTTGTGCTCTTTGTCGTTCGCACATTAATGCGAATTCAGCTGATGGAGCTGCTGGTTTCCGTATCAGTGTGTCAAGTTGGAAGGCAGGCTTCATTTTGATATCGATTATCGATCCAGTCAGTTTTTCCTCATTGCTGACACATTCTGGAATTGTAGACGTGAAAAGTGTCTGGCTACTTGAGTTGAGTCCGGCGGAAATTGCAAAAACATGGACTTTATCATTGTAACGCAACAGACTCAATTTCGAAAAGCCTGGTGTCGTCATTCCACGGATCTAAAACAATTTGTTTTATATTTTTTCTTCAATCTGATAATTCTAAACCTCGGCTTTCCAACTTTTCGCATATTGGTAAAACTCTGGATACGTGTATGACTCGAGATTCGCACGGTTCCCCTGCATCTTGTGTTTGAATTACTGAAAATCGATAAAATAAATATGAAAGGAGAATTAGGAGAAACGATAACTGACGAAACTGATAAAAACTAAAAAGAAACGGGCATTTTATAATCGCGAAAAGACGAAGAATGAGAATGAAGAAGCAAAATTCGGAACGGAAAAAAACAACACTTATCAATAGAGCGTCAATTCACTACTCGCGGGAAAATCTAACTTTGCAAATCGCGGAAGGATTTTTGATCTGAAAACTTGATAAATGTACGTCTGAAGACGCGTCCAAACCACGATTTTTATTCGTAGCAAGTTATTGATTTTTATCTTTAACGTCGATTTTTTCGAGAAAACTTTTATCGAAACCAGACAAAAACCAAATCCATTACAATCATATATTAAACTACTAAACGCTAATCAAAATTATGTGTTGGAGTACGATGGAAGCGGGGGGTAAGAGGTGGGGAACAATACAACCAGTTCAAGATCATATGGGGAGGGCGATAAAACTTTTAACAATAACACAAAGATCCGTAGAATTGATGAATTAATATCTGTAGTGGTCTGGCTTGTATGGTCCGGCAACTGGAACTCCGAGGTAGGTGGCTTGCTCTTCGGTAAGCTTGGTGAGCTTGACTCCCAACTGCTCCAAGTGAAGGAAGGCGACTTCCTCGTCGAGGGTCTTTGGAAGAACGTAGAGTCCGAGCTTGTACTCTTTTGGAGTTCCGAACTTGGTCCAGAGCTCAATTTGGGCGAGGACTTGGTTGGTGAAGGAGTTGGACATGACGAAAGATGGATGTCCGGTGGCACATCCAAGGTTGACGAGACGTCCCTCGGCGAGAAGGATGACGTGGCGTCCGTTCTTGAGGGTGTAGCGGTCAACCTGAAAATTATTACTTGTATTTATGTCAAACTATTGATAAACGGTCGGCTAAAAAAAGAAAAAGAAAGAATATTCACCTGTGGCTTGATGGTGTCCTTCTTGGTGGCATTAGCATTGAGCCACTTGACGTCGATCTCGCAATCGAAGTGTCCGACGTTGCAGACAATGGCGTCATTTGGAAGAAGCTCGAAGTGCTTTCCGGTGACGATGTCCTTGCATCCAGTGGTGGTAACAATGATGTTGGCCTTTGGAGCAGCCTCCTCGAGAGTGGTGACTTCGTATCCCTCCATGGCGGCTTGAAGAGCGTTGATTGGATCAATCTCAGTAACGATAACACGAGAACCGAAAGCCTTGAGGGAAGCAGCAGATCCCTTTCCGACGTCTCCGTATCCAGCGACAACGGCGACCTTTCCGGCGAGCATAACATCAGTGGCGCGCTTGATTCCGTCTGGGAGGGACTCACGGATTCCGTACAAGTTATCGAACTTGGACTTGGTGACAGAGTCATTGACGTTGATTGCTGGAATCTTGAGGGATCCCTTCTCGAGCATCTTAGCCAAGTTGTGAACTCCGGTGGTGGTCTCCTCGGAGAGTCCACGGATTCCGGCGAGGTATTGGGGGTACTTGCTGTGGACCAAGTTGGTGAGGTCACCTCCGTCATCGAGGATCATGTTGAGTGGTTGTCCATCCTTGAAAACGATGGTTTGCTCAATGCACCATTCGTACTCCTCATCGGTCTCTCCCTTCCAGGCGTAGACTGGAACTCCGGTTTGAGCGATGGCGGCGGCAGCGTGATCTTGAGTGGAGAAGATGTTGCAGGATGACCATTGGACCTACAAATTGAGATTATTAATTGGAGAATTCAAAAGAAAACATTAAATGATTTGATTTTAAAACTAATTGTAAATAAAAACGAACCTCAGCTCCGAGGGCGGTGAGGGTCTCAATGAGAACGGCGGTTTGGATGGTCATGTGGAGGCATCCGGCGATTCTGGCTCCCTTCAATGGCTGGGATGGTCCGTACTTGGCACGCATGGCCATGAGTCCTGGCATCTCATTCTCGGCGAGGATGATTTCCTTGCGTCCGAACTCGGCGAGGGAGATGTCGGCAACCTTGTAAGCTGGCTTGGACTGGGCCATTGTGAACGTGTATTACCTGAAAATGATGGAATTTAGAGGATATAATGGTGTTGAAAAGCGTAGAATATCACGAAGGAACAAGCTTCTATTTCAAACCATTTTTCATGGAAAAAAACAAGAAAAAGCCTTTTTTTGAGAGACGAAAACTAATTTTTGGATGAATTTCCCTTCATAATTCGTTTTTTCAAGTGAAATCCAATAAAAATCTCTAGGGAAAGCCCAAAAAAGAAAACTAAATTCGAAATTTCCACGTTTTTTGTCAAAGGCGCACATCGTTTCAATGGCGGGTCCCGCAGCGACTAAACTTTCAGGCCTAAAATTTGAACTTTGTCGGCGCGAAGAACAAATTTCTCAGCGGGAGTTTTTCTCGGTAAAAGCAAAGAAACACAGAAAAGTTGTAGAAAAAGAAAAAAGAAGTCGTCGAGAATGACGATATGCACAGTCGGAGATGTTATTTATAGCGGTGCTATCGGAGATTGACCATAAAAGAAAGATAAGATCTTGATAGCCTTCAAACATTTAGATAAGTTTGCTAAGATGACCTTCGTGGATTCCACATCATGTCTTCTGAAGCACGCAGCCGATATTCAAGTATTTTGAATCCTAAAATTTTTGTTCCGTCGAGCATAGATTCCCCCCTTTATTCGCTTCTCTCAAGGTACCCTTCACTGTTTCAGTCAGTGGAAAGGAGTATTTTTTCCTTTTTGATTAGCCCGTATTCCTACGGCGTCGTTTCTGGCCTAGCGGCGCCCTTTTATAGCGCCCCAGCCGCTGGTGCCACATTAGACTCCGCCCACTTTTTCGGCGTGGATTGTCTGCGTCTTGTCGTTTCTCGCCTCCTGTGTACTCTTTGTCGCCTCGTCTATGTTTGATGTGCAGGATTGATAAGATAGAAAGAGGGAGCAGAGAAAACATCTGGAGGGAAGGAGAAGAAATTTGAACGATGATTTTTGTGAAGAGTAAATAAATGACATTAGTTTCGAAAACTTTCGGAGGTGCACAAAATATGATAAAACCATCTGAAAACTGGAAGAACACAGAGTCCGAGAGGTGCCATAAAAGTCTAGATTCTTGATTTAAGATACTGAGACTGCTCCGAAAACACCGATAGATTCTGATCATGAAATCCTAAAATCTTCTCAATAAAAAATATCCAAACTTCTAGAACAATCCACTCGAAGATCTCTCTCTATTTCTCCACTGAAGGTCATTTTTCTTATCTCTCAATTCCCTTTTTTCGAAAATTATCTCTCCGATTTCGTAGACACAATTAGGGTTTTGCTTATCAATTCTCTCTTGCAAAAGTTCAGGTCGTCGTTTGGAAATAAATGGATATTTTTGGTTTTTCGATCTAGAAGAAGAGCTTTTCGAGCTATTCGGTGAATTTTTGCATTTTTGGATCGAGTCTTAATGACTTAAAAACTGAAAAAAAGTCAATTTTCACCCTTGAGAGAGTAAAAATATCGGTTTTTGTTTGTAATCATGCACTTTTCTTCAATTTTTTTTATTTTTCGAAAAAGAATTCTCAAAATGTAATCTGTAATTCAGCTTTACATTTTTTTCACCCAAAATTATTCAGTTTTTGTTTCTTTTTCCGTCTTCAATCTCCTCAAGTTCAACAAATTCTCCATTCTGATATCTTCACCTCGACTGCTCGTGCTAAACCTTTGTATTTCCTCGAAATACTTTCTAATTTGATCTGCTACAAGACATCACGCCATTCTCTCTCATTGTTCTATGTTTCTTATTCTTATCTCTGATTATATCATGATGATCTTGTTATCAATCGACAGCAAAAAAAAAGTAGTAAAAGATATCGGAGTGGGGAGAGGAAAGAGGGGGAAAATGAAAGATTTGTTTGAGAAAAGCATAAAAATTATAACAATTTGTATTCTGTTACGGGGAGGAATTTGGGGGTAGAAGATCGCAGGAAAGTGAGAGAAAAAAGTTTCAAATAAAAATAATAATTCAACAATTCTTAAAACGAAAAATAAATATAAATTATGGATTCTTTAGAAGGCGTAACGGGTGCGGATGTCTTCCAATTTCTTCGAGATCTGAAAGTAAAAAATTAGAATTTTTCTGGAAATCAAGATTGTTTTGATGAATTCCATCATCTTTTTGAATCTTAATTCGAATCTCAAAATCAAGATTTCCCCATAATCTCGTTTCAAATCGTAATTTTATCATTTAGGACATCTTCTCTGCATTACCTCGCTGACAGTCTTTCCCAATTCTTCGGCCACTTCTTTTTGTTTCGGAAGATCCATCAAACTAAACTGCTCGCAGATATCTCCGTCGATCACACTCTGCAAAAAGAAATTCAGAATCTTTTCAATTTTTGATCTTTGATCGATTTTTTTGGGTGAACATTCGAACATTAATTATAAAATTATCATAGTAAATTGGTTATTCAATTACTAATTCAACTGGTGTTTGGCCGAAAACTAAACAAATTAGAAATTAATTTACATATTCAATTTGAACTAATAAATATGTCTACTATGGATTACTGTAGAAAATGCCCGGAAACACAAACCTTGCACGGGGCGTAATAAGATCTGTAAGCCAAATGATCTCTTCCACAAAGTGGTGGATATTCACTTCGAACGTGCATCTCCAGATTCGTGAAGAAATCCACTTCATCCTTTGACATAAACGATACGAGGCATCCAATGGCTCCACCGATTGTCGTGTAAACTAACGCCTCATTGGCTCCAGGCATCAACGACGTCTTCTGAAGACTTGTGATCGTATCTCCGATGAAGAAGTTGGCGACGAGCTCCACTTTCTGTGATGCTCCATTCAACCATCCACGATCCCAGACACTCTTCGAGACAGTCGGATCATCCTGAACATCTTCATTGACACGTTCCGGAAGACGGACGACGGCAAGATTTCCGAATTTATCGGCGACTGCGACGGTATGATAGTCGAGAACACAGACACATGTCACGTAACGAGGAGTTGTATCATCAGCGAATACGACTAATTGGTTGTCCTGGAATAAGTTTAATTAGTTGTTGCTCTCGGATTATAGATCATGGATCATGAATCATGGTCTTTGAATCGTAATTCTTTGTGTCTAGAGACAACAATAAGTCTATTCATATGGTAATCTTATCAAACTCTCTGTGATCACATGGTGGGAAACTGTGGTATTGTTAAAAGTGAATTGTTTGGGTAAACGTGATCAAGAGGGATGATCAGATTGAATACAGTTTTGTCTAAAAAGAACGAGAATGGGGGGGGGGGGTCAAAATGGTGAACGTTATGATATAAAAATCGTTCAAACAGAATTCGAACAAATAAATTGAATCAATTATTTTTTTTTTCTCAGACAATTTAATTTTCAGGCAATTTAAGCCAAACTTACTCCTTTCCGATATCTCAAAAAGTGCACAGATTCCTGACTGTCGGATACAATTATACGTTGTCCAGTCGACTGAATATTCACAATTGATACTGGGAAGTTCTGAAAATAAAATATAAATAGGGATTTCAGCTTGAAAAACTTGAACAATCCCCCTTCCAGATTCAGATCCACATTATTTTTATTCAACTTCAGAATCCCTAAATTCTCCCAGCTCTTCCCCATTTTCCAGGTTCAGGATCACATCACTTTCAATCATTTTTCTTCTCCTTCATCCACCTTCTTTTACCTGATTACCAAAGTCAGTTCCTTCATCATCTACCTTCCCTTGGAATACTTCCTATTCCATTTCCCTTGGGGGACGTCTTCTGAAAAGATCCCTCCCGTTTCCCTATCATTTTGTAAACAGAATAAATAAAATACGTGCTTTCTCTCCAAAAGAAATGTCTCAAATTTCTATCTTCCTGTTGCTAAAATACCAAAGTTTCCGTCGTTTTTTTTTGCTGGTTGGGAAGCAACAAAAATCAATCTGGAGACATTTGCTCAGAATAAAGATTTATAATTACTGTGTGTCCTCTTCAAAAAAAGAAGAAAGACTAGTCTAGAAACCAACAAGAAAAGGGTGGACCGGAAGACGTGAATGTGTGCAATTTCGATCGACATTTTTGCTCTTTTCCCCCGCGCGGAGAGCAATTAAACTTTGTCCATTTCTGTTGCTCAATGTTTCATAGTTTGTAGCATTTCAGCCAGTTCTCGGGAATATTCGCTTGAAAATAGAGGTAGTTATATGTTTTTCTTCTTTCTTCTTTCTAAAGAGAGGACCCTCAAATCTCATCCTCTTCATTCAGAAGACAAACAACTATCCCCTCCCTACTTTTAAACGACGAAAAAGAAGGAGTAGAAAACTAAATGCTTCTTTGTTCAATTCATTCAATTTACGTTTTCAGAAGAAGTTGGGGAAGAAGAGCAGCATGTGATTAGTCACACAAAATGTCTTTGAACTTTCATCCTTGATCCTATTCTTGCAAATTGCTATTGTTCCAGTTTCAGAATTCCCGATCTAGCGTTGCGTTTCGGGAATCATGGTGATTCTTTGCTACGTCTTTAAGGTAGATGGAAGCCCAACTCAATAGTTCAATTGACTATTGTTCAGCAGATCCCCTTAGTCTTTGTTGGCATAATTTTCGTCTAACTTTGAACTCATAGTTCACCCGACGTAAAAATGCAGACACTCTTTTTTGACTTCATAAACTACAGTAACCCGAGAAGTCTCCATCCTTCAAAAAAGGGGAAACCCTTCCCTGGTTTTCGATCTCCAGTCCCTCTCTCTCATTATTCTGATTACTTCTTTTTCATCTTCTGGAGCTAACTAAAATATTCGTTCCTATATAGTCAACCGACCGAACGAATACATTTACTTGCTCTCCCTCTCGTTATAAATGAACATTGAGCACTCAAAAAAAATAACACGTTGCGATGAAAAAACACCGACGTCTTATATATTCGTACCACTTTTTTAAGAATAAATAAGAGTTTTTATGAAAAATAAATGTAAATCAGGTTGGTACTCTATTTGGAAGAAGAGAGGTAACTTCTCTCTCTGAAAATAAAATATCCGTTGGTGCCGTTTCCGGTCGAGTAGCTATTTTTAGACACTACTTTCTTAGGAATATAGAGAACAGCTGCTCAGAATAGGATCAAGAAATCATGCAAATGCTTATTTTTAAGGCTTAAGAGAAGAAGCAGGAGGAGGGAGAGGAGCACAGAGAACACACTAGTCAATGCTCAACGATGAACGATTCTTGAGCTTGTATTGCTGAGAATGGTCGTTTATTAGAGATAGTTCTGAACTGTTCCAAAAACTAAAATAACGGTTTTTGTTGAAGCCGAATGGAGCAGAAATATAACATTTTCGAGTGAAGTTCTTTTGAAATGGTCGATTGAGAGAATGGATCTTCTAATAGAAAACTTTTTCACCCTCTCAACTACGAATCACCATTCACGAGAACGGCAACCATGAGTAAGCTCATTAATAAGAGTAATGTTCTGGCTTTTTTGAACTGAGTCTTTTTTGAACTGAGTCCGATTGATAGCTTCGTTTTTTTTTCTAATGAGACGCACGATTGTTTCATGAGCTGTAGATCCAGACGCCAAGTATATCCAACCTGGACGCCTTTCTATTGTAATAACTCTTCTGGGAGAGTTGTTTCCTGGAAATGCGCCCGTATTTATTTCCGGATCTACTCCATCTCTATTTAACAATAGACACGTGTGTTGTTCATTTTCATTATTCGCCCATTTTCTCCTTTTTCAGTTCATTATTCGCCCATTTTCTCCCTCATTTAGATTCTCTTCTTCTTCTTCATAGACAGACAACACACACCCACTGGGATTATACTCACCATTCTTGGAACACGTTCGTCACCACACTAAAACAAACTTTGTTCTGTTTCATTTGCCTTCTTTGCAATTTCCATTTTGTTTGTATTTTGTTCATTTAGTTTTTTTTTCTAGAGACGGAACGACCACTGAAAAAATAATGAGTTGCTGCGTGGTGGTACTGAAAGAGTTCGCTGGAACTTCTTGTTGTTGAGCATAAAAACAAAAAGTGTAGAATGATAACGAATCCCTTTAAGGGTCGAATCCAGGACGATAAAAAACAGATTTCGGTTGAAAAATACTCTCGAAAACATAACACTTTTGTCAAAAAAAACATGTCGCGTCGTCGAACTTTTCAATAGTGGCTACCGCCATTTCAAATGGATAAATAGAAAAAAGAGCAAATAGATTTGAATCTAGTTTATCTGTCATTTCAGAGAGAGTGAGAGAGACAGAAGCAAGCAAGGAAATCTGTCAGAAAAGACTCTGAAAACAACTGTTTTCATTTCACATATTTTGATGATTTTGCTGTATTTCTCAAGGGTCGACTCCCAGTGTTTTGATTTCGTACTTTTTGAACAATACTGTAATAGCTTTCACTGTGGTCGGACCATTGAAAATGTGCCTTTAAGCTGAAAACTTAGTCTATCCCCGCATGCTGAATCTTCAATCCGGAACTATTTTTGATGGAATAAAGTAGTTGTGCTCAGCACTTCAAGGGTTTGTGTCCTTATTCATTCCACTTCATAAGTACAATCAATTGAGTGGATTAGATTAGGAGTTCTAGACAAAAGAATCTTCTTTGCTTCAATATTCCCAATAATTCAACATTTTCACAAAAATGTTACCCTCTCTATATAATGAGTAGTGTTGTGTCTGCAGATTAAGAATCAGAGATTCAGCTGCAAGAAGGGAGAGAAACTTTCTTGCCAAAGATTATTTCAAGTACTTCCGGGTTTAAAGTAATGGGGTCTTTTGGAATAATAAACCAAAGAACTAAAGTGGTCCTCATTACGGGATACTGTAGTTGAAAAGTGGAAGAGGGGCTGGTTGGGCCTGATCTTCTTGAAATTTTGATTTGAACGGAAGCCCTTTTTTCGAACTGAGATCACAATTTTGAACTTTGGAACTGAAATCTTGTGTGTTCTGAATCCAGTTTGGCAATCCTAGAGACTCAATCAGTTCCAAACATTTGGATGTTCCTTGTGTTCTATGCTCTTCTAGCTCGGTACCATTTCCTCAATATTTCTTGAGGTTTTGGGATCAGAAGCTGCCAGGAATCCTCTCCAGGCTTCTCATAGCTGATGCCCTAGGTTCTTGCTCCCGACTCCCAGGCTCCTGACGTCCTATCTGTTCCCATAGTATGCTCGGTGTTCGGTCATTTGTCAAAGAAAAAAATTGACAGGAGGAGGAGGTTGTAACAAAAATCGAATCGTCAAACCCAGAGATCTAGTCGTTCTAGTTCCTCCTCCTCCCGTTCTTGTTAACAAGATGATCAAAATAAGTGAATGAGTGAGGGTGGTTGGGGAGAAAGAAGCAACAACTCAACTGGGTTTTGGGGTGGCCATCACCAGGAGGAGGGCCTCCTCTGAACCTTTTCTCAAACCAAACACCACGTGTCTTCCCTCAAAAAACGACGACGACGATGTTCCTCTTTTCTCTCTATTTTTCATCTTCATTAAACCAAGACAGAGGGAGGATCCACCGGAAAAATTGGTCTGGGAACACGAAAAAAAAAACACGGAGAGGGAGAGAGCGAAGCTGAAAAATGATGGGTTAAGGACCCTCAGTTAATCGCTCCTCCTTCTGTTTTTCGTGTCCCTTTTTTTGAGTTATTTCCGTTATTTTCAAGTCAAAAACGGGTCTTGCGGGAAACTTTTCGTCTGGACTTGCTCAGGTTGAAAACAGCTCTCCCCAATTGAAAATAAGGACATCCGCCCGACGGGACACCAACCGGTCGATGCAAATTCGATCAAATGTGTTCGTTTCTTTTTTCTTTCTCTGCTCCAATTTCCCGTTTTCTAACAGAAAGGAAACAATTGAATTGTCTTTCCGAAAAAAAGAGAGAAATTGCTTCGAATTTTCAAAGATATTCAAAAGATTTCACACTTTTTTCGTTGTTTGAGAAACCATCGGTCATGTCGTGATCTTCGTTTCTGTTTGATTAAATTCGACAGAATCGAGTTAACACGAAACATAGAATGAGGTAGATCTCAGAAACCCCCTTCTTCCTTTTCGGGTCAATCCAAAAAATTAGTGGAGAGACTAAATATATAATAACCTCTCCACGACGGGGTGAAAAAATTGAATTTATATCCGCAAATACAATTAATTCGTCCAGTCTGCGTCATTCATTTCCGTTTTTGGGGAATTTTTTTGAGTAACAAAAACGACAGTGGAAAAGGCGGTTCGATGATGTTCCAAGAAGTGCTAAAAAGCCCACACGTCGTCTGGAGTGAATAGGCCTATGAAAACAATTCGAATGCATTGTTTTCAAGCTAGAAGTGCAGTCTGGGATAATTAGTACTAGTCAGGTTTATCTTCAAGAAGATAGCACAGAGGATCAAGGGCGGGCTGAATCGTTGTAGGACGGTTGAATTAATGCAACCTTGAAGGCCCAGTGTGTCTCAGATGTTCCGAATCTAGGAACACATTCATTTTTTATTAATCTGACCAAATCAATTGCATACGCCTTCAAGGTAACTCCAAGATGAAATCAACGAATCTCTTCCTCCCCTGGACCAAAAGCCCATCCATTCTTCACATATTCTTACTTTTTTCTGCTTTCCTCCCCAAAACTTGTTCTGGTCACCACACTCGGGACCTCTCTAACAGTGTCCTCTCTTCTATTCTACATAACGCTTCATCGCACCTTTATTCCTTTCCTCTCCCACCCACTTATGGAATATGATATGAGCAACAAGGAGCCCCTTGGAGCAAAAAACCGGCGACAATGATCCATGAGAAAACACGCATTTTTCAGCGCTTTTGGTATCGAACCTACTTTTCTATGAACTTTGGTGAACCAAATATCTTTAGCTCTCAATTTCTTATTTCTTCAAGTGAAGAACCATAAACCAGAATATTTTTTCTTCTGTGGTCTTTATTTTCAGTCATTTTCACTTTTCAGTCTCTCTATTTGAAGACAGCTGAAAAATGATTGAAAAAAAGAACCGGACGTCATCTATAAATACCTTGCTGTGAGAGCGGGAGACTTAAGACTTTAATGATTCTTTTCGTAAGAACTTGATAGATCACAAAAGAAACCATACGTTTTGGAAACAAAATGAGGAATCCCTGCGATTTCTTCAAAATCCACATTCTGCAGAATTCGGAATAAAATGAATTCTGAACTTTAGATGACCGCGATGAAGGGGAATCCCGTTGATCTATGTCACATCATCAATAGATTTTGATGCTTTAAAAGAGACATTTTTCGGGTTAGAAAGGGAAAGATGATCAATTTATTCATGACCTCATCAATCCCAATGTCAAAAAAAAACATTGAAAAGTTGGTCACATCCCTTCGTTCGGGAAACTTTTTAGTCTCGTTGAGAACTAAAAAAGTCAAAAATCTTGTTGGTAATCCGGTTAGATCTCTCTGAGAATCTCACTTTATTCCGGGGAAGCACTTCCTTTTTTCTCTCTACTTGAGATATTTTTGAGATCTGTTAGACCTAAAAATAGAGAGACGTTGAACTTTGTGAGAAACTAATCTATAAGTTATTAGGTTTCTGACATGTCATATCTCCCTTGAGGAATACGAAAATAGTCTGTGTGCCACGTAATCGTTCCTTCCTTGTGTTCGAATTACTCTAATATTTAAATTCCTCATTTCAACTCCTCTGAGGGATCAGCAGTTCATGTGAGTCAGTCAGAACGCCGTCTATCGAGCGTCATTCAAATATAAATCTGCTCTCAAAATATATCGAGACAGTCTCTCCAGACGACGAAAAGTGCTGCCAAGTCCAAAATATAATTCTGATGAATCAATGAATTGCCGAGGAGGAGGCACACCACTTATCGCCGCTGATAATCCATGATGATAATGACTACTGTACACATTCACGCGGGAAGAGAAAAGTTGACATAATCATTGAGACTTTTTCCCCTTCTCTTTTTCTTTTCGGTTTCATTTATTTCAAAACCTCAAGGAAAATACTCGAGTAAGGAACGAGGAAATGAGTTAACGAAAAAACTTTTTCTTTCCCAAGAAATCCTATTGTTTTGTTTTTTCCTTATTCTGTTCTCGTTTCGCTTCTTCTTCATCATAATCCACACCTATCCATAATTCTTCTGTGTTTTGTTTTTCCAGAATTCCTATTCTCTTCTCCTTACTTTTGTGCCCCTCTTGAAGATGTCTTCTGAAGACTTCCCACTAAAAATATACTGTCAACAAACAAATCCTTGCATTTGGAGAGAAAAAACTAAACATTTCCATCATTTTTCCACTAAAATAGGAGGAAAAGAGCGGTGGTGTTCATCGATCATCCAACCTTTCTCTTCTATAAAAACGTATCCGTCAAAGAAGAAGAAGAAGACTAATTCGAAATTCTGGTGTGTGTTTGAATGTGCTGGTACCAAGAAAAAAATGTAATGAACCGAGGAGAAGCCCCCACCCCAAAAGATATAGACACCTTTTCTCGTGGGCCGTCGGTGCTGAAAAGTTCCATGGAACTTCTCATATTTCACAAAAAGGCTAGAGGTCAGCTGCTGTTATATTGAGAGAGTGTTACGTCAAAAACTTTCTCTTCCCGTGCTATATCTATGATTGTTAAAAACCTTTAAACTTAGTCATCCTGAGGCAGAGAGGGCTTCTCTTTTTTCCGATCAGAGAGTTTCTAAATTTGAGCTAGAATTCTCTATTCTAACTCAATTTGTTTCACGTCATTATCAAATCAATCTATACATATATATAGAAATACGTCAAATGTTCACAAGAGTCTTTATTCAGTTATCATGCCCCTATATAGGCTTTCTAATCTTACACACCAAAATAATTCCAATGCTCTTTGCATTTCTTTTCAAAAAATGTCTTCATTTTCTATTCTTCAGCCTGTCATTATCTCTCAGCTTGAGGTCTGGGGCTCCCTCGTCATTATGTCCTTTAAGTTCTTTTAGAGAGGTTCGGAGCGGGAAGAAAAACATTATGGAAATTGTGTGGAATATTTTTGTGAAAGCTACTTTACAAGCACACAGAAACAAGCGACAAACTTTAGTCTGAAAATGCTACTTTCAGATTCTCAACCTATAGATTTAATTGCAGTAAGGCTGAGCTATTTGTGCCAGCAAAACACACATTTTGATGAAAGTTTTGAGTTGTTCGGATACAGAAGATTCTCATTCTTCAAGGTCTCATTTTTTTCCAAAGATTGCTTTGAAGAAACTGACTCATTTCCCGATAGTTCAACTAGAAAAGACAAATTGTTTGACGGAATCCGCCCACAGAGTACATATCCTGTCCGCCTTCTTCTTTGTCTTTTCCTTGTGTGTCCTATCTTTTCCACAAACTAAAATCACTAGGTCCAGCTAGCTAGAGACGACGTCTCTGGGCGCCCCTTTCCAATGGCTCCGCCCACTTTCTTATTCTGATCCGCCGTCGTCGCGCCGTTTTTCGTTGGCACCTCGGGAAGAATTTCTTCTATTCATTTTTTCTATGTTATTTTTCTTGAATGAAAAGCAACATCAAATTAGTTTGTCTGTTCCCTTGATTTCTTTTCAATAAAAAAAGAAACTGATTACTTTCTTCTTTTTTGAATGAATCAATCAGAAATGTCTATTTCGAGTGATAACGTCATATGATACTGTAGACTCTAGAATTAGAATCAGAGTTCAGACTAACGTGGTCTACCATTAACTATTTCCGAAAACATGCTATTACTGTAGTTAGGAACTTTTGAGACCAACTCTAAGTACAATTCTCGGTATATTCTGACTCAATTATTGACAAAAAACCAAAAGATCTTCGCTCATTTGTGGTGTGACAAAGCAATTGGTCATCGAAGAAGACTCCAAAAAAGGTAGTACCCACAAAAACATGGACATCTGTCTTCTTCTTCTTAGAAAGAGTTCATCATGCCTTTGTTGTCTTTTTGTCATCCGTTCGTTTCAGTCCTATTTCTCAAAGAGTAGGAGGAGGAGACGGGACGGGACGATTGGAGAAAACAATAACAAAAAAACTTGGAGAGCAAGTGTCTCAAAACAAAAAAGTCGGTGGAATCGAATCTTTTCAATGTGTGTAGGCTGGCGGTGACGTGGTGGTCAACCGGTGCTTCCAGATTTTTCGTTTCAGAACCCTCTCCCAATTCACTAAAGTGAATTTTGATGTGGTTGTTTGGCTTCTTCTCTTTTTTTGAGATTTTGTACAAAGTTTCAGCTAAATTGAAAACCAGACGCATCTAGCTTTTTATAGCCAATGCCAGGTGGAAAACTTCATTTTCCATTCCTAGAACAATCTATAGATGATCAAAAGAATCAGAATTTTCACAGATTTTTTGCAGAGAAAAATCACGAAAATTAGGGATCTGACTGTTCATTCAGCTTGACTCATGCGGGTCGTAAATATTTCCGGTTTTTCAGAAAAGAAATCCAGAATTTCGTGATAAATATTTTCTACGTTCCGTGTCATCATATAGATGTCCTCCTCCCCCACCACCTCCCAAATATCATATTTTTTCTCTATGCCCTCTATCTCTCTGTATCTCTCTCCTATCTTCTTCTTCTAGAGTTAAGAGCAAGAAGAGGGAGAGGCTAGAGGCCTTGGCTTGGGGTGGGTCCTCTGTCTGTTTATGTGTATGTGCTGTGCTTCGTCTGATGGCTCTTTTGCTCTCGCGACATCTTCAGATTTGTTTCCTCCTCCTTCTTCCCCTACTTCGTAGTCATCGTGTCCGTCTACTACAACTTTTTTCGTGGCGGCGGTCCACTTTTCCTTCCTATCCGTTCATTTCTCATTTGCCACGTCATTTCGTCGGAAGGATTCATTGAAGTGAAGACGACAAAGGCAGATGGATGGGTGGGGGCGGGGTTTCTTCATAAATTAATTAAAAACCCACACACACACACATTCTCTTTTTCCCGTTTCTATCATATATGGGTATAAATAATAGTCCTTTTTTCTTCTCACTTCTCTTCCTCTTCCTTTTCAGTTCATAGGTACATTTTTCATATTATTTTCATTCATTCTTAAACAAAATGACGTCGTTGTGTGCAAAGAATCTTAATTTCCTCACTCTCAAAAGAAAGTACCCTCGGGGTGAATTTGGCTGGCCATTTTCAGAAATTTTCAGCACCCGTCTTTTCACAAATCTCTTCGTCTTTTCTTCCATCGTTTTCTTTTTTGATCTCATCGAAAATTCCATGATTTTCTTACAGAAATCATAACGCCTTCATCTTCAATTCATATGGAATGAAAATATTTGAAGGAGGCAAAGAATCCAAAGATAAACAGAGATATTATGGAATGGGTACGACAAAAGTTGAACGGGCAGTTCATAGCCGACGAGATCGGGGAAGGCAACTTTACCACGACGACTACAGTAGGACTCACACCTTTCTTTGGTACTGTAATCATCAGAATTCATTGAAATTACAATTGATTATTTTCAGAAGACAGTCCGAATTGCTCATTTTATGAATGGTCCAGAAACCCATCACATGCTCAATTCTTCCGAATATTCTCAATCATTTCTGTTCTAACAGTTCTAGTAGTTGTTGTTGTACTTGGAAATGCACTCGTAATAGCTGCAGTGCTTCTCAGAAGACGTCTTCGATCAGCAACAGGTCTTCTGATTCTAAGTTTAGCCCTGGCTGATTTGCTCGTTGGTACGGTAATACTACCGTTCAGTATAGCAAACGAAGTGTTGGATCAATATTGGATATTCGGAGAAACATGGTGTACGATATGGCTGACATTAGATATATGGATGTGTACAGCATCTATTTATAACTTGGTTGCTATATCAATTGATAGGTACTGTGCTTTCCAATTATTCATTTCTAACCAACTTTGTCTTACAGGTATATCGCAATTATCAAACCACTGAACTATCCAATGCTGGTCACTAAATTCCGTGCCAGATGCACCGTAGCAGTCGTCTGGCTCGGAAGTTTCCTTATTTGCTCTCCAAGTTTCTTCTTGGCAAGCTCAATTAAAGACAAGGAAACTCCATGTAGATGTACTCCTGCAAATGCAGGTCGTGTCTACGTGGTATTCAGTGCTTCCAGCAGTTTCTACATTCCAATGATCATCGTCGTCTTCGTCTATTTCCGGATTTATGTGGCAGCGCGTGCGGCCACCAAGTCAATCTATTCGGGAATGATGAGTGTAACGGCGGCAGCAAATAAGAAACAAAATCCAAAGAGTTATCTTTTGAACCATCCGGATGTGATTAACAAGGACTCTTTACCCATGCTTCGTGTCCATCGTGGCTCGTCGGTGGTCGCTCAAATTACACCCAACAAGCCATATAAGTGAGTCGATCTATCTTCTTTTCACTCATAAACAATTTATAATTGGGGGTGAAAGAAATGAGAAGAGCCGGGTAAATTTAGGATAAAGAATCGAAAAGCGAGTAGAGTAGAGGAGAGGAGCTTATTCATTACTGAACCACCAAACATGATCTTCTCTAGATCTCTCGACCTAAACCTTCTCCATTTTCAGTGCTACGCGACAAAACGGAAATTCCATCGACGCCACCACCGGAGCATCACAGATTACAGCGGCGGCAGCGGCAGCGAAGGTCAGAAAATATGCGAATGATTCGGCGAAAACACTGGTGAATCGTGGAGCAGTGACACAACAAGGCACCGGAGGAGCACGGCACAAAAGACACGGAAGAAGTAGCGAGAGTTCTGTGGACTCATTGAATGGGTACGATCTTTGAGATATATTCAACTAGAATTAAATTGTTTTTGGAAGTGAGGAGAAGACTCACTAGACAGATTTATAGTTGAAACGTTAGAATACATCTAATCCTTTTCTTTATCTTTATCCTGGATAAGACCCGATCAGAAAACTGGATTAGCTAGCTCTGTTAGGGATGAATATTTCGACTCTTCTAACATTTCAAACTATTTCAGAACCAACTCCTACTCAGCGACACCTCATAAATCGGGAAACGAGGAGCTCGGATCACTAATTGAGAACTCAAGAAGCAGTTCAACAGACTCTACTGATAAAACCGAACCACTCACAAATCAAACAGATGACAACTTTTCAATGACAAATAATAACAATAATTGTGATGAAAAGGAGACATGTGATGAGTCGTTGTTGGGTGAATCGAAGAAAAAATCAAAAAGTTTGGCTTCAAAATTCAATCATTTGATGCGTCGTGGACAGAAGAAACGAACAGCTGGAGCCTACGAAAAAAGACTTTCGTTGGAAATTAAAGCTGCTAAAACCGTTGCAATCGTAACCGGATGCTTCATTTTCTGTTGGCTCGGTTTCGCATTGGTTTACGGTTTGGAGATCAAATTGAACGATGTCGCCTGGAGCATTGTCTTCTGGCTTGGCTACTTAAACTCTGCTTTGAATCCAGTGATCTACACAGTTTTCAATAGAGAATTTCGTATCTGCTTCAAAAGACTATTGACATGCCACCATTTGAACCATACAACTCATAAAGTAAGCTTTTCATTGAAATTGACATCTAAAAATCTGGTTCTTACAGTATACCAACAACAATTCCTACAATTCAACCGCAATTCGATCAACAAATGCAGTGAATCGTGTCCCACAAACGAGTCTCTACAACTATACTCAAACTCCAAATTCGGAGAAAAGTTCAGCAGCAGCAGTGACTTTCAACACTCCAACCAATTGATTTTTATGCACTTATTCAATTATTATTCTTCTATTCCTTTCATGATTTCATGTTCTCTCTCACATTATTCCGGTGTACTCTTTCCATCCATTCGAAACACAAAACAGGGTAAAAACTCTCAGATATTTTTATGTCTTTTCTATTTTTTCCAATTTGTTTCCAATTTGATAACTTTGCCATTTGACAACATATAAATAACTCAATTCTAAAAACTCTTATGTAATTTGTTATTTTTGGCTCAAAAGAGCAAGAATCGTAGGGCTGCTTCCAGTGCTTCCAACACTTTATTCCGCTTCAAACTTCCGATTTCTTTCGTTGATTCTCAAGAGAAGAGGTGAGAAGGCTTAGAGCAGCAAAATTAATTCGTGCGGAAAACGGGGAAGCGTTTTGTGATGTATGTGACATACACACATAAAAAAAGACCCGGAACTTGTTTAAATTTACACGAGGACGGCAGAGACCAAGAAATAAAATTTGCCAAGTGGAATTAATTTGAACATATTCCACTTCGATTGACATTTTTTCGGATAGGATTTCCGGGAATCCGAGAGGTAACTTTGGATCTTTTTTGAATCAAAAAAGATGATATGGAGAGAGAAAATACTACAGAGAAGCTCTTGAGACATATGAATACAAGCACTTGAGAGGGTGGGAATTCATTCTTGTTCGCAGTGTTAAGTGAGAAAAAAATAGTCCAAGGTAATAAAAAAATATCAGAGGAATTCTAAAACATATCTATGATCAGTACAGTAATTCTTTTTAGTGTGTTGAGATTATTCCAAAGACAACTGTATGTTCCTTTAAGGTAAATGAACAGTTGTTCCGTCAAACCTAGCCCATCTCTGCCCGATTCCAGTCAATTCCAATTTTTCTAAGCCAGGTAATTCCATGTTTCTGTAGTGAAATCCTATTAATCTTATTCTCCTTTAGTGAATTCCCTTCCCTTCAACTATAAAAGCAATGACCTTTAGCCTTAGGAATGAACTAAAAACTGATAAACCACCTCCTACTTCTTCTCCTTTTCTTCTTCTTATTCACCCTTTAGACTTCCTTTTCTGAATGATATTCTTCCCCAAGACCTCATCTGTCTATGGATGTGTGTCATCCTCCCTTTTCTCCGACTAATCAAATCGCCATTTTGCACATGCTCACCCCCCGAAACGCCTTCCTGTGGCCCCCGATTTTCACACATTCTCACCCGAAAAAAAGAGATTTCTGGAAGGGGGGATGTAGGGGATAATATAGCGTACCTTGTTTTCACATTTGGCTAACAGCTTCTTCTGTCCGATGTCGTACATCCGGAGGTAACGTCCAAATCCGACGAGAGCCATTCCACGGAAATCATGTATCGCGCCGACCGGCTGGAAAAAATGAACTTAAATTTTAGGTAAAGAAAAGGTATTCGTATATTTTGTAAATGCTCCATTAACATCAAAGGCACACACAGTTCTTTTTGCGCTGCACCTTTATGGTAAATGAAACTTCTGTTCTAGGTCCCCTCTTTCGAATTTCTCTTACCAAAGGAGTCTCAGTTCTGTGCAGGAAGTCGAATCGATCACCAGTCGGAGACATATGGAAAGTGTATACACATCCTCTGATATGTCGAGTATCTTCTGGATCAGCAACGGATGGATTCAATCGTTCATTGACACCACATCCAACAAGAATCATCACTGCATCTGGATGTTTTGAGAATTGAACAAGAGCCAGACATTTCGCATTCTCATCTTGTGGCAACTCGAAATATGTCTTCTTTTCTCCAGTGGTCGCTGAGATCAGACTGATCGCCGATGCCCATTTTCCACGTGCGGCTCTTGGTGCACCGTATATTCGTTCGTCGAGTTTCTTTTCTCGAAGATTCGTGGCGATTTCTTTAGCCAACTGTGCTTCCTGTTCATCTGATGCCATTGCTTCGACATCTCGAGCCATTTGATCTCTTTTCAGGTTCTTTGTACTTTCAGTATATGCAGCATGTTCAGTTTCAATCGCAACGAGACAAGGCAATGTCGGATGGACTGCGATTCGACGAGGTGTCATCTTCTGTTCAAACGATTGAACATTGAAAGCAACTCCAAGCTTTTCAGCAGCAATGATTCTGAGAGTGCTCGATGAGATGGCGACGATTCCTTCCGCACATTGATTCGAACAGAAACTGGCGGCGTATTCAAGATTGACGTAGCTGAGTGGTGTTAAATGAAAACGACGTTGGAAGTGGTAGAGCAGCCATGAACGGGATGAAGTGCAAAGAATCTGAAAATTGTGAAATTAAAAATAGAATAAAAGGAGGGATAACTTACAGCAGAACGTCCTTGGACCTGAACCTTGAATAGTTTGACTGGACGAGTTCCGAGATAACGAGTACGAGTATCCATGATAGCTCCGGTCACATTATCGACAGTGTTACGGAAGAGACATCCGTTCTGTAGTCCGATATTCAAATGAACTGCTGCAACTCCTTTTCCATCATCATTAGGAGTATCGATGAGAAGAATGGACTCTGGAGGACATGGAAGATTTTGAGTACTCAACGGCATCAACATATCATTCGGATCAAGAGAAATAATGCGAACAGCATTGTCGACTGTTCCCAGAGCCAAGAAACGAGAGTTCAGTTCTCCTTCTGAAATCTCACTGAACGTCATACAAGCGATATCAGCATTGAACAGTTTTCTTTCGGTGAATTCGTTGAGAGTTCCATTCAAATCCAACTCGAAATACACGAGTTCTCCTCCACTCAACGCTACTGCAACTTGTCGTCGATTGACGCAGCATTTGACGATTTGTCGACGGGGTGGTGCCTTCCACTCATTGATACGTTTATCAGCACGAATGTGACGAATTCCTTCTGCATAAATCTGTACGAGTGAGTCGTCTCCAATCATTGAGCATCCAATCGTTGGAGTTGTGGGAAGGAATCCAGAATCTGAAGCTTCTTCGACAGTATCTCCGATGGTGAGGGCGAGGGTGGCGTTGACGAAGGATACCACGATATATGAATCGTATTGGTCTGAAAATGAAGAAATTAGCATTATTTTTCTTTGAAGAAAAACAAATACTTTCTCTTGTCAGGGCTTGAAAGTTTAATACCGCAAATCCGTTAATAGAGGCTTACCCAGTTTTGTTTTTTCCATGATTGCCTTTAGGGTTATCAAAAAGTCTTTAACTAATAAAATGTTCAAAATTATTTGATAAATTTTCCTTTGAGTTTTTTTTCTCATTTTGTAATTTTCCAAGACAACAGAGATATACGGTGCTGAACATGTGGGACTGGGCGGGCCTCTATCACAGAATTTACAGTATCTATGCATTGAAAAAGCCTTCTTTTGAAAAACTAACCTTCAATATTTTTCTTAACCGTCCATACCGCATTCGGATTACCGGGCAAATCTGAAACAGCCATTTCAGAGATTTCAAGTCCATTTCGGAGAACTTTCAGATTAGAACGAGCACCACGTCCGACAAGAGTGTACAGTTGAGCAGCATCTTCACGAGCAACATCTCCAATCTACAAAAATTCAGATTTTAGAAATACATTATATTCTTCTCTGAGATAATAATAACTAACCACTGCATCCGTAAGTGGGGATAAACTATCCATTGAATCAATTGGGATCAAAGATCTCAATTCGTGTGGCTCGAAGAACGCGGCATCGTTCTCTCCAAATCCCATTGCAGATGAGAATTCGTCATCTCCACCTTCTCCAAGACTTGCAATTTGATAGAGTTCGTGATTTCCGAATTCAGCGGCCACGAACAGGAATCCAGATTTGAGAATACACATTGCATTCGCTGGTGGCACTGTGTCGAAATACTTCAATTTCATCTCTGTCACCAAATCTTCATCAGTTTCCAGTGTCACTTTGAATACATCTCCATTTTCGGCTTGGACTAAAAAGAAGAACATATTTTTGGTTTTGTGGGTAGCGGTGGCAATGATAAGCATCGTGCGGTCGGCATCATCAAGCTCATTCTGAAAATTAATTGATTACAAGAGGAAAGTATTCAGAATTCTCACTCTTCTTCTTGGAATTGGACATCTGATATCAGGTTGATCTCCCAGATTCTTGTAGACTAGGTAATTCTCACAGCAAACAATTACGCCGGACGGTCCGTCGTTTCCACCTGGAACTGCGATAAGCAAGTTTCCTGGATCTGTGAGGGGTTCTGCGTACTTGCGGACTACGTGATTGAGACCGAGATCCAATTCGTAGAATGTGAGTGTTTGTTGTGTTCGTTTAGCCGCCTCGCCGGTCGGATCGTTGTCAGCGTCCTAGAAAAAACATTTACTGGTTATTTATAGTATTTGAAATGTTAATTTTACCTCATAATCAAACTCCAAACAAGCGAAAGTGGGATTCTCAAATCCCACGTCAACTCCAACCATTGCATAACACAATGTATGCTGTTTGTGTGCTTCCAATGGCGATGAAATCGTCAAGTGCGCTTCGGCGTCTCTGTTCATGATGTAAACCAATTTCTGCCTCTCCACGGCTCCAATCATCAGTGCACGTCCACGTGGATCTCCAGCCAAATAGTGTCCTGGAACGATACGACGGCATCCGGTTTTTCCAAAGGTTTCCTGAAAACATTTCAAACTTAGTCGGTTTTTTCTTTAAAAATTGGATTTACCTGATGCAACCTCTCGAAACAAGTTTTGTCGGCATTGTATTGTAGGATGACAATCCTTCCAGAGTCTGATCCGACGGCAATGAAGTCTCGAGTGCCTGCTGTCAAACGGAATGCGAGAAGAGAACGAACGATTCCGAAAATGTCTTGATGACACATAACCTGGAACAATTTTATTTCATTTTCGAAAAATGTATATTTTTGGCTTATCGTTTATAAAAGTATTTTTCCCGATTATTTACCTTGATTTTTCCAGTTAGTGTATCGAGTGTGAGGAGTTCAAGCGCAGATCCACGTCCCACGACGATCTCCTAAATCAAATCAACTTTTGAAAAGAATAAAATCCTTTTATATTCATACCTGTGCTTTGGGAACTCCAGAGAAATTACCCTGGACCGCCTGATTGATGGCCGTCTGGCCTTGTAAGGTCAAATTATACAGGTGCATCTGGAAAAGCTAAATAAATAATTATATTCTGTTGAAAAAAGGTTAATTCTGACGGAAAATAATAAAATCTCAAAATATTAGATATGAACTAACAAAATCTGATTGATTTATAGAAAAATAATAAGTTCAAAACAATAAATCTAGATCTACTTTGAATATTCGAAGCCAGAGCCGTTTGAAAAGATGGGGGCGGAGCCTCTTTGCATGGCCGGGCGCGCCTTTTGGCAAGACCGCCGCACGGTTTGCCGATTTCCTGTATTTTTTACCTGAAGCAATGACAAGGTTCCAAGCAAGTATTCATTCACAGTAAACAAAAAAATGAGTTCAGCGAGGAAAAAAGACAACAAGAAACATCAAATTATCAATTACTTCGTGAGTTCGTCACGCTTCTACGAGAGTTTAACAAGTACGAATTAAAAAAAGAAAGGTCTACAAAATTTACCTATTATGCCAG